>WOGJ01044260.1:0-10475 GCA_015342185.1 Leptinotarsa juncta | reverse complement strand
CAGTAACGTTAGTTACAAATAAAAGTGGTAAAAAACATAGAAATTTTCATTTCTCTTTCCATGATTCTTTCGAAATTAAGAATACTGTTCAAATCAAAACTGTCTCATACTAATAATTATCGATTATTTTCTTAATATTTAGAAAGTTTGAAAGTACACTTATTAGAAACACAATGTTTGAATATATAAGCAGAGCACGTTAATAACTGAACTTATATCTTTCAAATAAATTTGATATCTTGTTGAGTGAAGTTGTTGAAATCTGTCTTACCTTGTAATGTCGACGAAACGCTGAAAACATCATCGTGTGCAGAAGAATCCGAGCCAGTCCTTTTCGGGTATTTCACAAAAACTCGCCTTTCTCAGACTGTGGTTTAAAATTGTTTTAGTTTTAGTTTAATCCTCCTCTCAAAGATGATCACTTAATGATTGAAACAAGTGTCGAGGTATTGAAAATGAAGGTTTGGTGAGGAAATAAAACTCCAATAATATTCATTACTACAGCAAAGGTTCCAAAGAGTACATCAGAATTATTGTCATTGGTACATAATTAGAAATTTTGCAGCTTTGAAGAATTATCAGTGGCTCAGAACGAAAGGCATAGAAACAAACTCTAATTGCTATTCGGCAGAGGCAAGGGGAAGAGAGATGAGACTTTTACTTGAAACGATTGTGGCTGAATCACACACAAGAAATGGTATTAACTACCTAGTATTCTCTCCATTTGGGAAGTGACAATATCAGGTATGTGGTTTATTCTAGAAATTCTATCAATTTATGTTGTTTTCTTTATAAGAAACATTTTTTTTGCAAAAATTTGGATGTTAGTTACTAAATAAATTGAACAAGGCTCAATGAATTTGAAGAAATCAATATAGATCCCACTCACATCGTAACCAAAGGCAACGGGAATGCCGATTTGATTTTTTGATACTATCTCATCTGATACTTATTCGGTAGTACAAGTTCTACAAGTTTTCGTCTTTGGAAATTGCCTCAGTGTCCAACCACTGTTCTGAACGTCTCCTATTGTCGTAGAGGATCTTTTTCATCATATTCGATGATCCAATGCAAAAAGTATCGTTTTTGTTGCTCAAAAGCAAAGATGAACAGATCCTGAAACGTGACAATTTCTGTCGAACTCGAACCGCATGAAAGCTGGTGTCCAGTTCTTTTGCCATCCCACACATCGTTTATGATGAGTCAGTCCTCAAATTCTTGTAATGAATTACTATAGATCGACCACTTCGAGGATCGTCTACGGGGCTAAAACCTATGGAACGAAATTTCGCACAATTTCGTTCATTAAATCTATCATTGCCAAATGACTGGTCGATTTATTTGTTCATTTTGACAGCACTTTGGTTCAATTTTAATTCGTACTCATATATTGATGAGCTGTAGAGGCAAAATATTGAAATTTTAATAAAAATTAACAGCACAATGTATAGAGTATAAAATTTTCATTTGATCAGGAATTAAGAGAAGACCGGGTAATGGGAATCAGCGGGCAATAATAGTCACCAACATATTTCCAAAACTATAACTGTTAGAAACGCGTTAACTGCCGACCCCGCCCAGCTATGCCTCCCTTCCCAGCTAGCGTGGCGAGCGCGCCGCCCCAGTATTGTAACGGTTTAGGGAATGAGAGATGTGCTTTGTTTTTACGGCTCGCCGATGTAAATTTTGATGGACTTAAAATAAACAGTAAGTATTCTAATTATTGATCTACTAACATGTAACTTTTTTACGCTTATATATGAGTGTTGTGGGTAATGAGGAACGGGTGACCCCCATTGCCAACTAGTGATCACGATTCCCCCAATTTAAAGGCATACTATAATTTTGTTATTCTGCTATAAGATGCCGAAAGTACGAGTTAGAACTACCACGAAAGCTTACTGGTCAACGGACTATTTGAATAAAGTATTGAAACGTATTGAGGAAGATGGAATTTTTATACAAGAAGCTGCTGAGGTTTCGACGTTTCATTTTTTGGACCACTTGAAGGGCATGTAAAAAAAAGTGCTACTTATACATGAGAAGTTACCTTGCAAAAAAGTTCACACCTTACGGAGTAGCATCCTGCACGAAAACGGCCGAAATAATAATGTTTGGTACAGTTGTATCTCATGTGGTTTCGCAGATTGTACGGGGTATGAGCCTCATTGTCCACAAGGTGACTACATTTAGCCTTACCACAGTGCAATGGAAATCAAAATAGTTCACTTTATTTATTTCTATGTGTCCCAAAGATGATAATTCATCTGATGAATACTGATTTCAATGATAGCCAATTAAGCAAATTTTGTTATGAGGCGATTGCAATAAAAATTTAGTTCAATTTTATTCATCAATTTCAAGGTTTTCTCGTATACTTCAACAATTATTGACCACAGAATGAGTAGAAAATGGTACATGACAACAAATTTCTTTATGCTTTCGAAAGTAGACATCAAAAATATGAAATAATTTTTATGAACGATGAAAAATGGTCATATACCTAACAGTCAGCTTTTCGCACTTTTTCGTAATCACAGGTTAGACAACAGGTGAAGATTAGATATCAGTCAGAAAGCAAATGATATCAGGTACTAGGAACTGATACAATGACTCTCAATATGTGAGAAAATGATTTGCATACAAAAACAAACGCATGATGCAAACTTGGTTAGCGATTCACTGTAGATGCACATCTTTACGGGCAGCAGAGGGTTGCATATCTAAATGGAGATTTACAGGTGATTTTGAATTGGTGTTGAAGTAACCAGGTTTAATTCAACGCTATGAAAACCCAGGCTTGGTTTTCTCCAAAAAGATAAAGGTCTTCGAACCAGATATATTGATGTTAGGACAGACAATTCCGCTTTCTGCTTCGAAAAGTTTGTTGGGGGTTGAAATAGACACCAATATGTCTTGGCACAACCATGTAATTGGAATTGCAAAGGCTGCTTTTCAAATGCTCGGAAAGCAACTTTTGATGTTTTATCAGACTCTTTATAGAGTATTGTTCTTATGTTTGAGATTCGCCCCTAAGCATACTGTGAAGCTGCGATTCTATCCAGAAACGAGCCATCAGCCTTATTGGAGACATGTACATTACTTGCTATCTCGATAGTCTGGAACATCGAAGAAAGGTTGAAGATTTGTCTATTTCTTATAGATACTATCATGGAAGGTATTCAAGTGACTTAGCATAGTTGATTTCATCAAGAGCGGTACATATCAGAAATATGCAACAAAATGTGGCTGCTCATTGTTTTGAGGTTCATTTCAGTAGACCTCGAACTCCCAGCGATTCATATTCAAAAATAATCGCTACTTTCGCGCAGGCACAGCTCTCAGAGCGCTTCACCGTTTTTCGTGTTGTGCTTGTGTTTTGTCCTCGAAAAATATATTCAAGAAGATTAGTGGTTTATAACAAAAACTATCTCATAAACATTGTTAACAGGCTAACTGAGTCGAAACAATCAACTCTGTGCAATATCAGTGTTTCAGTTTTCGAACTCTCAAAAGATAACCACAACTCCTTTCGTTGTGCAAGCCCTAACATTCTAGTAGTTTCTTTATTATAGTTGTAATTGAATATTTTTCAGCTGATATCAGTATTCGTTTTCATTTGAACTTCAGAAAATATGTTTTTCACAGACTGGATACTAATTTTTATTAAGTTAGATGTTTAGATATTATAATATTCTTCAACTTCTTCAAATACTTATACCAATATGTCATTCATTCATCTTTCATAATTTTTTTGAGTTGGTGTGAAAATAAAACAGAAATACTAGTCTCTAACTTTTGAGAACGAACTGATCAACTCTACTCAATATCGCAGATAATATATTTGAATATTAGCTTCTTAGTTATTCGTTGAATCCATTTGGATTGAATGAAGACATTGATTTTCAAGAAAGAAAGTATTTATATAAAGATGAAAAATTTTAAAGCAAAAACCCTACTTTCTCACTTCTCCAATATTTTGTAAAACCATTAATTCAATATTTTGGTGGGATGGAAATACTGACAAACAAATGGAAAATCTATGCGCTCTCCATGAGAATTTATTACTCATTTCCCATATAAATATTTTTACCTCCAGAAAGAGAAACGAAACGAAAGAAGTTCAATAATGAGAAACGTCTGAAATGCATATTGAAATTTTTTTATGCAAAGAGACTTTCCAAGAGATCTTGGATGAGGCGTGTGATATATCAGTATCTCAATACATAACATTTTTGTAAAGTTTGCCAATTATCTGTGTTCATTCAATATTGAAGTCCAATTTATTTGGTTCGTTCAGCGCTTCCCGGCAAATGAGTTTTTCCATAAATAGTTCAATGGGGTATATTTGTTATGAGAAATTATTGATTTGAATTGAAGGGGTTATATTTTTAGGAGTGATTAATTTGTGGCAAAGAAAATTTTTGGCTTTTTACTACTCCATCTTGATACAAAAAAAGATGTGGGATTTTTCCAAAGAAAGGAAGGAAGTAATCAATTTGAAAATAAGTAACTCTATACATGGACGTGTAGATAATGCAAAGAAATAACTTTCAGATACATACTGGAAGAAAGTCCTACTGAAACAGCTACTTTCATATAAACATTGAATAACACGAAAGAAAAAAATTCTTTCGAATCAAATAATTTTATATGATCACTGAATTATACAGAAAATACTTTTCTTTACTCAGTTTCTTATTCGTTACGCAATTAAATCAGATATCATTCACAGGAAATTTACTTTATATGAGTGGTAACAAATTGCACTTATAGGGAATACTGTCATCCTCACTGGTATACATCGATGTTTCGCCGTAAAACACTTGCCTTAAGGCTCTTCAGTACCGAATTGGACAACATTATAGAAAATACACAATTCATTCATAAATTATAATTTTTATTGTCACGAAATAAGTTTGATTTACTTATGTCATCGACGACATCGTAATTACATTCATTCACCTATTTGATTTAATCCCAGCCAAGAGGAATCTTATTTGAATTGAAGGGGTTATATTTTTAGGAGTGATCAATTTTTGGGAAAAAAGTTTTTGGCTTTCTACTACTCTATCTTGATAAAAAAAAGAAGTGGGAATCTTCTAAAGATGGAGTAGTAGAACGCCAAAAACTTTCTCTCCCAAAAATCACACCCCTTAAAATATAACCCCTTCAATTCAAATAAGATTTTTCTTGGCTGGGATTAAATTAAATAGATGAAAAAATGTCATTACGATGTCATCGATGACATAAGTAGATCAAACTCATTCCGCGACATTACAAATCGTAATTCATGAATTATTTGGGGGTATTCTTTACAATGTTGTCCAATTTGGTATAGAAGATCCTTAAGGCAAGTGTCTTACGTCGTAACATTGATGTATACCAGTGAGGATGACAGTGTTCCATGTAAGTGCAATTTGTTACCATTCATTTTGAGTGGAACTCTTTTGAATGATATCTGATTTTATTCCATAACGATTGCTTGGAATACAAACTGAGTAGAGAAAAGTGTCTTCTGTATAATTTAGTGTTCATATAAAATTATTTGTTTCGAAAGATTTTTTTTCTTTAGTGTAATTCAATGTTTATATGAAAGTAGCTGTTTCAGTAGGACTTTCTTCGAGTTTGTGTCTGAAAGTTACTTTTCTGCATGATATACACATCCATGTATAGAGTTACTTATTTTCAAATTGATTACTTCTTTCCTTTCTTTGGAAGATTCCCACAAAACATTTTTTGTATCAAGATGGAGTAGTATGAAGTCAAAAAGTTTTTTCCCAAGAAAATATTGATATATGGTGGTTGTTGGTGTGGTTGATGGAATTTACTTCAGTAGAGTTCTGATTTCAATCAGAAAAAAATATACTTAATTTATGTAAATAGCCGGATACACAAAAATGACACATCGAAATATTTTTTCTACTCTATGGAAATATTGTTTATTTCTTATAAACATACATTTATATTTTACTTTTTTTCTCAATTTATACAGTCATCATCAAATAAGTATGGAACAAAATTTGCTCAATAAATATATTCAAAACAAAAAATTTATTTTTGGGGAACTCATTCATTGTTCAACAGTTACTGTCGAAGAAATTTATGAATGCTTGCTAGATGTAAAATCACTAGCTACTGGTCCTAATTTAATAAACTTAAAAATGATATCACTTTACTGTACAACAATTCTTCCAGTATTTTCTAATATTTTCAATTCTTGTTGTCTGGAAGGTATTTTTCCTGATATCCGGAAAGGGTCACGGATAATTGCATTGTCTAAGGAAAGTGATGTATAGAGTTACAATCATCTCCGCTCGGTTAGGATACTACCATGTCTGTCGAAGGTAATTGAAAAAATCATGAACTTTCAGATGAGACATCGTCTTGAAAAATATACCATATTGCTTTCTGGACAATCAGGGTTCAGATCGGGACACAATATATATGAATGCTACACCTTTACTTTTTCCATTTTCATTTAAACTCATTTTATTTTGTATGTATTTATATTGACATGAGTAGCTTGGAGTATCGGGCGTGCGTGTGTGGTATCACGAAACGAGGGACTTATCGACTCTCGCACCAGTGTCTAAAAATCTGCCGGCGCATCTATATAGCACAACTCACTAAGGTATGTCATGAAAGTACAATATAGTGATATTATTTCTAATATATAAAGCCTTATTATATACAGTCTGCTAATATCGAAAAACACCACCTATCTTTGGTCCAATCGAACCGGGAAATATATTTGTAGTAATAGCATTGTTATTGTTTTTTTTTCAATTCATTACGTTTTACTTCCAGCAGTCTGGGGTTCGTAGAGGCACAGGTAATGTTGAACTAGTTTTATAACTGTGACTAATTGAACTTCACAGAAATAAAAGTTATTTGGACCTCACTATGTGCTTTATTCAAATACAAAGCTGGTCACAAACTAGTTTTTTACAATAAAAATGTATGTGCTCATATAGACGCACTATGACGTTGGTAAAGGTAAAAAGAAGAAAAAGGGATCACTATGCAAGATAATTCCCGGCCGGGTACAAAACTGAAACAAGGTTTAGCTCGCAACGATCCTGTATCAATGAATTAGATATTGAATGTAAAAAACACGGTATTCAATATTATAAGCATCCATCTCATCTTGCAGCAAGACATTTAGCCGACAAAGAACTTAAATACAGCGCTTGGGATAGGATTAAATCGGAGGACGCGAGTATTGGGAAAAGAACAGCTGCATTACTTGTCACCAACAGTATGAAAGCAAAAAGACATATGGGCATGGGTTGTAGAACCAATAAGAAAAAAATTAAGAGGAAACAAACGAAGAAAAATAAAATTAGGAAAGTTACATTTGGTGCTGGATAGTCCATAAAGTGCGAAATGTATTGAAGGAAACTGGTGGGGATCAATTTGTGACAAAAAATAACAAAAATGCTATCACTATGGCATTGCAGGCGGCACGAAAATACCAAAAAGCTGCCAGTGGAAAGTAAAAAATCCGTACAACACGCATAATTCCTGTTCCCAAGATCGGTGGACTTTTGCCATTAATGCCAACTTTTGCTGGACTATCGGCACTAGGGAGTTTAGCAGGAGCCGCTGCTGGTATTACTAAGGCCAGCAGAGCGGCCAGCAGAAAGCCAATCGCCACAATTAAACCATGGAGATTGTAGCATTGGGTAAACGCGGAAGTGAAATACACCTCAAACCGTACCGTAATGTTACGTTAATTTTTAACCTCAGGTATATTAGTAATAAAACGCTACTTTACTATAACTCTTTCATTCATTTACTAATTCAACATAAGCTATTACAAAGATTATCTAGAAGACATAATTTAATAGAACACCCTGTATCTTGAGAATGAGTCTGGTATTTTGGTATTGCCTACAGGAACACCTAAAAACAGGTCAATTTGCATCATACTATTCGTTAAATCTCTACTAGATATGTTTGTACCTCCTTATCATTCCTCAATTATTATAGATAATTTGAATCATGTCAAGAATGCGATGATTTGTTCTAGCAGAGAATTGGCAACTTCAGAATATTATCTCCAACAGCTCTATATGTTCCTCTGATCATATCGCGATGTAAATACTTGTAACAATACTCCATATATTGACTCCTCTTCCTTAAGTAAACGTTAAAAACGGCTCTGAGTGAGTATTTCTTGGACACCTGATGAAATAATTAATGACCATCGAATCGAATTAAAGCTGAAAGAGAATGCGAATCATTAAAATATACTCAAACAGATTCTCTGAATAATTTTCAAAAGTATAGGTATGCATGCTTACCTTCTTCATTTGTCAGTCGCAATAGCTTACTTCTTTGTCTCGTCCACGATTCGATTAATTATTAAGTGGAAGATCTAACAAATTTGTTTTATTGATTTGTGTACATCTTGTCTGAATGGTAGGTTAGAAACATTTCATTGGTATTTAGCTCGTCTATGTTGCCAACTATTCAAGCCGAAATTCTCTAGAATCGTGTTCGGTTAGGGAACACCTTGCACGCGAGTTGTTTTGGACAATAAATATATATATTGTAAATTTTGTATATGGGTTGTATATAATATGTGTCATGTAATGTTGCAATCGGAAGGATCGTTCAACCTTCATCAGATCTGCAACTTCAGTTGTTTTCACAAAATAGACTGAGGATAGAGTACTCCGTCGAAGGTCAATGATTCATAGTAGGTGGCTCTTCTGTTTCAACTGACAGGAAGGTCGTTTCGTTCGAGACTGTCATTTGTCCTTTTTCTGTGCTGATCGAGTAAAGAAAGGTGTTAGTATTCGTTGACTCGTAAAATTACATGATATTTCAATCATCCTTCATTGGGTTATATTTTACGAGACAAATTTTCAAGCTGAGGTTATACTGGTGTTACGATTTGGCGTATTTTTGTTATATAACCACGGCTATACTCATTAGAGGATTTTTAAAGAATCTCACCTAACCTTGAAAGTGAAAGCATTTCCATCGGAATCATTTATCAGGTATGTGTATGTATTTTTATGTTCGAATGCATCTTCAGTCGTCTAAGTTTTGTTTCCACGAATTTATTTGATTTATTTGTATTTTTGGTATTCACCAAATCTTTTTCTTGTTGTCAGATGCGATTAGGCCGAATTTCACTTAACGTATGTCCACCATCAAAGTCACCAGCTTTTCAAGTGGAAATCGCAGTTTGTGAAAACCCCTTTCGGCCAGGGTAAGTTAATGTATATTATTCCTTTCATGATTATTTCGAATGTTCATGGGAATGCTGAAATCAGGACAGCTGTTGAAATAAGTTTTTAGTTGTTCGAAATAAATTTTAAAACGTTGCCAGATCTCAAATTTATTTGTACATTTGGAAACCAATTCACAAAAATGGGTTCACAGTAATTTTTTTAATGTTTGTCTCAATTAGTAAGGATTTTTGATTATCATTTCCTTTATTCACTTATACAGGGAGTGACTATATGTTTCGTAGTGAATAAAACATTTTTTTGTCTTCAATGTTTCATTGTACTTTTTGTACTTTTGTACTTTTTGTACTTTTACTTGCTTTTACCGGGTTAGTCAAAAGGGGGATTTGATTTTTCAGTTTTGTAGAGTTTTCTAATTTGAACTTCCCCTTCTGACAGGGTTTTTTTATTATTTACTCCTATTGGTCTTTGGAGTTCAATAATCCCTGGAATTCTGAACACATTGAGAGGCTATGTACAAGGCGGACATCTAAAAGGGACTATCGCTCATCCGTGGAATATACAGGGCGTTCCAAAACTACCAATCTACAGGGCGCTACAGAGAGACGGACTGAATTGGCGTGTGCCATACTCTTCGAGGAGCACGCAAGTTTGATTGCTATTTTTTTTAATATTGCTTATTGCTAAGATATCACGTTGCTTTGTGGCTAACTTATACTTCATAATTGTTAGAGGTGTAAATGCATATAATTTGGTAATATCGCTATTTGTATATAATTGCATATTTTTGAATAATTTAGCTATATGGTATAACGCATGCGCCTGAGCTCAAGCGACGTTTATTAGCGGAACTGCTCGCCTTATAGGAAATGGTATTTATGCATTCTCCTCCTTTTTTTTGTGCTTGATATTGATTTTTTTATAGTTGCCAAATACTTACTATTACCTAATTAGTTTTGCTTATGGTATGAGTAGAGTTAGATAACAGTTGCTTACTTGCGTCATACGCTATATATTTGCTTGCTACATGCCAGTATATCAATTCGTTGAATTGAGTAAGCTTATTGTTTTTTTTTTGCTGAATATTCGATGCCTGCTTAGTACTTCAATACTTACGCTTCTAGTCCAGTGGTTAATAATTTTTTTTATAGGTAAGTGTTTGAGGATCCTGTACTACATGAAAAATTATGATTATTGTTGTTAATAAATTGGTATAGTACTACGGCTTGTTGTTTCAATCAGAGTTGGTAAATTGTAAGATTGAGTTTG
>WOGJ01044195.1:0-11307 GCA_015342185.1 Leptinotarsa juncta | reverse complement strand
ATCCAAATAATTTCTTACCTGTCTGGAGTAAAGTGGTGGTGCTCCATTGTATTCATTGAAAATCTTTTAGGTCTCATGAAAGCTACGCGTCGCACCATAAATAAAAATCGCTTAAATTTTTTCAATATTTTTAGAATTATCGATATTAATGTGTTTGTCTTCAGGAAATTATTAAATATTCCGCTATTTTGTAGTAGGTGAAGATATTGGCTTCATATTCTAGGGTTGTGAAGTATTCATCAGGAGCTTCAAAATGATGTCTCACAAGACCCTCCCTTTCATTTAATTTTTTTCCCATATGGCGCCCAGTCGCCATCTTGAAATTTTCATCTGTCAATTTCACTTCAAAGTAAAGTATTCATGCATTAATTTCATTATCTCAAATTTAAATTTTTTGAGTTGATCCGTTCAAGAAATAAAAGGGAGAACACTAAATTGTGTACTCTATACATTGCTGCTTTTCATTTTTTCTAAATTTTAATTTACTACGAAAATTAAACAAATTGATCGTCAAGTACTGCCTCACCTACCTCACTCCCCAAACCTCTCTAACAGACTACCATCCTTTCAAGCACTTCGAAAACTTTTTCACCAGTAGGACCTTCGCCAATCAGGATGAAGCAGAAACGGGCTTCGTCGACTCCATCGAATCTCGAGCAGCCAATTTTTATGCTGACGGAATGAATCGACTTGTGTTATGTTGGCAAAAGTGCACTGATTCAAATGGCGCTTATTTCGAATAAATTGAATAAGTATTCACTGAGATATTACATTTTAAATTAGACTCATAAAAACGGACACAATTTTCGAAACAACCTGATATGCTACTGAACTATTTAGAGAAGAACATTTTTATATCCCAGTATGTCAAGACTTGTGAAAAAATAATACTTTTCAGGTTGGTAGCACCTTGATCAATTTTCTGAAAAAAATCACATAATATCTATATCACAATATTTTTTCAAATTCATCAGGTTTTCGATATTTTTTTTAATTTGGCATGATTTAATATTAAAGCAATAATTGTTCTATTACTATGTAACCCTAGATTGTACTTATTTCTATATACTATAATTAAATAGTGAACATTTTCAACTTATTGAATTTGAACTATCAATGGAGAATTGATTGTCTCTAAGTTTTCTACATGCGATCGAAAAAGTAAGTAAAATAATACTATACAATAAGATGAAAATTAGCAATACATGCACGTCATCCGTTATATCAAAATCCATTACATAACATTTGGAACAACTTCTAACAATGATCAACATTCAACAAAAAAATCATGACTGAAAGTTAATAACCAGAATCATTAATATCTAAATGAAAATATGTAGTTATTGCGAAGTCGACAGACAGAAGTTCATGACAATATCGACTGATATTCTGGGATCACAACTACCCAGAATTACCAGCTGATATTTCACGGACAACCATTGGGTATGAAACTGAAACTTTTCAAATGATTAATAATGTTAAAGACGTGCCATTTGAATTATTTTAAAAGACATATTTTACCTTCTTCTTTCAGCGTAGATATTGTCTTCTGCGAAAGTTCTAATTGGTCGGAAAGTCTAGAAGCAGCCAACAGACCTTGGTTACTTTCTTCAAGTTGCGATTTGAGGTTTGATATTTCTTTTTTGAGTTCATCTTGGACTTGTTTCTCGGCAACAATGTGTCTACGAATTCGCTCCGTTTCTTTGAAAACATCTTTTTCTTTATCTGTGAAAAACGTCAATACACATCTTAAATATTTTACAGATTACTACTAAACATTCACATTTGAAACAAATGTGTTGGTAATTAAGAATAAATTATTTCAAACCAAATGTGCAAACTGAGAGTTATCATCTTGAAATAGTTTCTGGAGTAATACGTTCTGTTTTTTCTAATTGTGGTTTATGTTTGTTTCATTGTTATCACTATACACTATTGAAGTAATTTAGTAGCATAGCCATTCAAAATGTTACAAATTGCATAAAAATAACGAATTTTATAAGTATTCGAATGTCAAAACACATAATAGATTCCTTAAATCAAATAAATTCTACTAAAACATTAGATATTTTATAGGTCAGGTTAGGTAAGATTGGGTCAAAGTGAGTTGGCCTATTCGTCGCTCCACCGCAACCTGCAAGGGTTTATTGTGGCTCATACCTCTTCAAACTCGACCAAATAAGCCCAGCTTCCTGACAAAGCCGATTCGTTTATATGGTGAGATATCTTTCAGGTCAGATGGTATAAGTGTGGTTCTACCAAACTCTGAAAATCTGATTCTGTCCGCAGCGGAGTATATGCTCTGCTGTTTATCATTTTCCAAACATCTACATCTTCTTACCATCCAGGTGTTCAATGTTTGTTTGGCAAAACCTAAAGCAATCCCAATGACAGGTTCTGGTATGATGAAGCTACTTGCAGCACTCTCCTTTGAAAGGGAGTGTCATATTTGATTATAAGATGGGTTGGAACATAGTACATTTTGTTGACAATATTTGATAATAATAGGAAAATAATTTAAGATGCAAACACCTTAAACGTATACAAAACTTGAACGTATCATGATCAGCGTAAATATTGCCCAGAGCCCAAATAAAAACAGGTTCATCTTGTTTCAACTGCACACGAATATCACGTCTGACAGTTGATATTAACGAAAAAAATATTGCACGAATTCAAGTTCACTTAACTCTCTTTCTATTGGTATTCTTTCAGAATCCTGTAGTGTTGTGAACATGTGTGTTATTTCCACAAAGCTAGCTACTTCCCGGTTCATTGTTTTTTACCTTTTATTCTCCACTAAGACAATAACAACTGTATAGACTATCATTCCTCGAACAAGGCTGAAGCAAACGACAAACAACATATCTGTCTAAAAGTCATAGTCTAAAAGAGTTACTAGGTTAAAGGTGGAGGAATTATTAGAAATCATCGACTTCATGTTGACGATGGACATTACCTTGCACTGATGAGAGGAAAAATATACTGATACTGGTCTGCCTTGTATGCCCGTTCTAATATTTGAAAATCGATTCAGGCAGTTGTATTGCCAACAGCATATGCAGGATTTGTTTCTGTGAAGAATCCTGTACTGACACCTGTCGGATATAATCCAACACCCTTCGTGGTATTAACCAAGGGAGCAGCTGTTTTCTGATACCCTACGGTATAGGGTAATGGACTGGCCTGAACACATTGCTCTTTTAGATAATTCGATATACAGCCAGTTATCAATTATGCCCCTTTACTATATGTGAAAATAATATGAGATATTATTGTAGAATGAAACACGTGTTTCGGTTAATATCCCACGAAAAGTTCTACTTGAACTTGTATTTTCATCAAGTTTAAGCCAATTCCATCACATACCTTTTCTGAATTGTTCCAGGACGAATTGTAAATTCGCCAGGGCAGCTGCTTGTTTGTTATTTTGATCCTCTGCATCCGATATTTGCTTCCTCAGCAAATCCCTCTCGTTCGTAACTGTCTGTAGCTGTTTCTGTAGAGACTCCACTTGCTGATTAGCTCTAATACTAACTGAAGTATAAATTGTACTGGAACTTTTCTCCCTTTCTTCTATTTCAGTAACCCTGGCTTGTAGAGAAGCATTTTTCTGCTCGGTCTGAAACAGTTCTTGTGTATAGTGCTCCTCAAGTTCCACTAAGTGGGCTTGTAGCCTTTCCAGTTTTTTTTGCAATATCACCTCTCTTTCTGAATGTGCAGATTTTTCTGATATTAGCTGTTGAACCTTCGACTGTTCTTCCAAAAGATTTTGGGCCATTACTTCGCATTTCTGTTTCAAAAAGTTATTCTGGTCTGTGAGTTTTTCAATTTCTTCATTTTTTACTTGTGACTTTTCTAAATTGCGGTATTTTTCCACTTCATCAGTCAACATTTGGGTCAATCGTTGTATTTCATTATGGTAGGCCACACTTTCTTGATGTTTTTTGGTTACTATATTAACTAGTTCGTTTCTAGATAATGATAATTCTTGTACTTGTTTTTGAAGCACTGCACATGTATTCAAAGACTCACTCAACTTGGCTTCAAGCTTCTTTTGATTGTCCAATTCTGCTTGTATATCATTTTTTTCTTTCAACAGGTCGTCATATTTCACTTTGAGCTTATTATAATAATCTTCTGTTTGTATATCTCCAACCTGCTTTTTTTCTTTTTCCACAGTGGGTAGTTGGTCAAACGCGACGTCTTCAAATGTTACAGGATCTTCTTTCAGCACTTGTCCATCAAGTTTGTCTTTTGAGACGAGTTTGTTGAAACTTTCTTCATTTTTAATAGTTACTAATTGTTCCTCCAATTGTGTAACGATGCTGTTGAGCATTTCGATTCGTTCTTCTCTTTCCAAAGTAATTTTTTCCAGTTCTATTTGTTTTTTGGTGAGAGCATCGTTTTGAGATTGAAGTTCCTCAAATTTATTTTGAAATTCTGCTAAATTTTGAATGGTTTGATTGAGCGATATTTCAAGGTTGTATTTGCTCTCTGATAGCGACACTGCCTCTTTACTTTTTTGTTCATACTGCAATTTCAGGCTAGTTTCTGCCATTTTTGATATCTGTAGCTTTTCCGTTAAGTTTTTAAGTTGAAGTTCCAAATCTTTCTTATCACCTTGTTCTGCATGCAGTTTTTCCTTCACGACCGCTATTTCGTTTTTCAAATCGTCATTAATCGCTTTATTTTCTTCATTCTCCGATTTCAACTTGCAATTTTCGTTACTAAGACAGTCAGTTTTCTTTTTGAATGCTTCTAATTCTTCTTTCAAACTATCAGTGTTAACGTGCAATTCACTGAGCTGATAGTCTACATTCTCATAATCAGATTTAACTTTTTCTAAAGAAAACTTCAGCTCTCGATTCTCATCGGTAACGACTTTTAGGTAATCTCTAGCCGCTTCAAGGTCACTTTGCAATGAATCGTGTTCAATTCGAAGTATGTCATAATTGTTTAATAGACGTTGATGATCCAATTCTTTTTTGTCAATAATATCTGTATCTCCATCTGAATTACCTCCTTTGTTATTCATTTGTTGTCTCTCGTAATCATCTATTATCCTTTCCAAATCTTCAATTCGCTTGTTGCTGTTGTCTAGCTGGGATTCAAGCAATACAACGTTATCTTCATTGGATTCCGATATCGTTTGGAGTACGGAGTTGTTCTTGTATGCCGCTAAATCACTAATAAGCAAATCATTATTTTTAGCAAGTTCACTGCATTCAATTTTATACTCTTTCAGCGACTGAGTTTTCTCCAAAACCTCTCGACTGAGTATGTCAGAATTGTGCAGCAATTTCTCGATTTCGTGGTTTTTTTCGGATATAATATTGTTCTTTTCTTCCGAAAGATCCATGACTTTCTTCTCTAAGGATTCACACTTATATCGAAGTTCCAAAAGAATTTTCATGATATTTTCCACTTGTTTACTGAACTCAGCAATCTGAGGATCGTCTTCATAGGAACACTGCTGGAGATCGGAAGGTTTATCGCATTCTCGGAATTTTTTTATATTTTCACTAATTATTTTAACATATCTATTATGGAGTTCTAACAACACTTTTTTATGAATCGCATCTAATTCTTGATTATGTTCTTTAATATCGATTAGTTCTCTTTCCAAAGTTTGGATTTGGTCATGAAGTGTTTCAACAATGTTTTCGTCAGTTTTGTCTTCACGTTTTTTCAAATATTCTAGTTCTTCCTGTAGGATATCCAGTTGAGCCTCATGCTCTTTTCTAATGTTATCCAACTCAATTTCTAATTCAGAATCCATTCTACCATTGGCTTTCAGTTGTAACGATTCATTTTCAATTTTTAACTCATCTTTTTCCTTCTCCAGGGATTTTATTTGATCCTGGTGGTTGAGAATGAGTTCGAATACACGTTTTTCAAGTTTATTTTTATCAGTTTTCAAAAGTTCCAGTTCTTCTTGCAACAATCTCATTTGTTCCTCAGTGTCGCTTGATTGATTTTCAGAATTTTTAAGTTTCAAATCTTCTACTTCTCTTTTTAAACTGTTTACTCGTTGTTCATAATTTTCCAAAATGACTTCAAGTTTTTTGCATGCTTCAACATCGTTCTCGTTTTTTTTCTCAAAGAATTTCAATTTTTTTTTAGCTTTCTGTAGTTCGATATAAATTATCTTATTCTCACCTTGGAGTACCTTGATTTTTTCGATATATTTCATATTTTCTGCTTCATTTGCCTGTTTAACGTCATCTAACACTTTTTGTAATGTTTCATTCAAGCTTTTGAGTACACCAACCTCTTTCTTTGATTCATCCAAATCGCAATTAAGTTTGCGATTTTCCTCTGCTAAATGCATGTACTTTTCTTTATATTCACCATCGACGCCGATTTCGCTTTCTTTTTTAAGCTTTAGTTGAAGCTCTTTCAGTTCGCTTTTCAATTTCTCTTCTATAATAATAAGTTTCTTATTTTGCTGCTTGACCTTAAGATAATTTTCTTTCATATCGTTCAACTCATCTTGTAGCTTGTCTCTCATGTTGACCACCTTTGATAAGTTCATTTCATTTTCTGAGTCGAGCTGTTCAAGTCGCAACAAGAGATCGTTCTTCTCACTTTCGAGGGATGATACCTTACTTCTCAAGTCGGATAAAGACTCTTCTGAAGTGATGGACGCTTTCCGTTCCGTGGTTTCCCAATTCCAGTTGCCATTTGATTCGGTGATATCATCTTGTTGAGTCTGGAACAAAAACACATTTAACGAATGGTGTTACACCAAAAGCATCAAATAAAATAATTCCCAAGAAAGCAGTGACAACTCGGAAAAATTTAATCAGTAGTTCAACAATAATCACTCCCTTTGGTATAATATTACTGATAAAGGAAAGGTATACTATTAATAACCATTCGTCGAGTCTAACGGTTTCCTGTACGATATTTTCCGAAGTATTCATAACAAAATGGTACGCCTGCTTAACTTTAGGCTCATGCATATGATAAGAGGTTATTATCAAATGACTGGAGTTTCCATTTACATAGTAATCAGCAATATTTGTCCTAACACAAAAGTAGCATATAATGTTACTGATGTGCGTTATATCAGGTTACAATTAATACTGTCCTGCCGTTGGAAGGAAGGCGTTTTGAATATTTAAGCAAGAAAAAAGTGAATGATCTCTGATTAGAATCTTATAAACATTTTATATACCGAGTGAGTCTGAGAATAGGTGAATGCATTTTATTGGAAAATAAGAAATTGAATAAGGAAAACACAATTTGAGGGACTCAGTGTAGAAAAAATTTGTAATTTTTACAAGCTTTCAGTCAACTTGCAATGTCTATATGTATGTATGTTAGTTCGTGTCAAATTATGCATTTGAAATTTGAAAAAGTCATCTTCAAGTGACTGAACTGAAATTCTGCATACGTGAGTTTGGGTGACAATACATGGTTAACTAACTGACGAGTACATCCAATATGGCGAATAGCTAAGATGTCGGACCAGCTTTTTATGAACCTCCGTGATATGTGGATATCAAATGAAAGGTTTTGCTAAAAAAATACGAAAAATGAAATTACGTTACTTCCAAATGGTGGACTATGTTTTTCTGCACCCCCATGATACTGATGGCAAATGAAATGAACAAGACTAACAAACAAAGCTGCGATGAATGAAAAATAAATTGATAGTGAAAATTTTTTTTCAGGAACAAGATGTCACTAATATCCTACTAAAAACATTTTATTTAATTAAATCAAACCCCTTATTTTATTTTATTAAACAATTTATAGGATATGAAAGATTTTTCGCAATATTAACTTGTTTAGAAACCAGAATACAAAATTGACTTTGACATAAATAATTCTGGTTATACTGGTAGGTTTCATTCAATTTGAAAGTTTGTTTTCTCAAATAAAAGCTTGTTTTTCAAAATTTCTTTACCATTCATTCATTTGAGAATAAAAACAATTTTGTGGCTCATCTATATTTAGTTTTTCCGGAAATGAGTCAAATGGGCCATTCTGTATATTTTCATATCTCAAAAATCTGGAAGAAATTCTGAATACCTTTGACATTATTTAAAATTTAGAATGGGAAAAAATCAGTTCTTTCACAAATTGCTGAGATCTTCCAATAGAGACTTCCGTACTTTGACAATTGATAACAGCCATCTTGTTGAAGCTACATCTGTCAAATTAGTTATCATTCATTTAGTCTGTTTTGTAAAATCAACATGGACGTATATAGCATTCAACAATACGTGCAAATAATAACCGTACATCGACGAAACGCAAGATCTGCCGAAAACATCGCCGCTGTCTGCGAGAGTGTGCAGGAGAATCCGAAGCAGTCGATTACGCGTCGCTCACAAAAACTCGGCCATTCGCAGACCACAACTTGGCGAATTTTCCGTCGTGACTTGTGTCTGTACCCGTACAAAATTCAACTGACCCAGGCACTGAAGGTAAACGACCATAGGCAACGACGTGTGTTTGCTAAATGGGTTCTGGAGTAGTTGGCAAGTGACTCTAATTTTCATCGAAAAATCATCTTCAGCGATGAGGTCGATTACTGGATAAATGGGTACTTGAACAAAGAAAATTGTTGAATTTGGGACGATACCAATCCACATGAGATCCAAGAGCGTCCAGTGCATACCGAAAAAACACTGTTTAATGCAGATTTTGGGCTATAATTTTTTTGAGAACAACGTTGACCAGACCATCACTGTCAACGGCAAGCACTGTAGGTCGATGATTACCAACTTTTTTTAGCCTGAATTGGATGCTCTGGACACCAACGACATGTGGTTTCAACAGGACGGCGCTACGTGCCACACACCTCGTGTCATAGTTGGATAGTCTGCATTAGCGATTTGAGATCATGATCATATCATGTGAAGGTGAACTGGTCATCGAGATGGTGCGATTTGACCCCGATAGACTTTTTCCTGTGGGGTTTCGAAGATATCTCACACACACTTTGTGTGGTTTTCGAAAGGATGAAACTCCCTTGTTAAGAACAAATGCAAAACAGCACATAAAATTATTTCATTTATGGAATTATTGGCAATTGTTTTCTTCAGCTGGTTATGATATGACATGGACTCAAATAACCAAAAACACCATTTTGAGTGACATTAACCACTCCGGAAAATACTCTCTCCTCATTGAAATAAACAACCGACAGTACCTGGAATGATTGAAAATGAATTTATATGGTGTACCTACTGGCCGATACAAAATGAATTTCAGTGAAAGTCACAGGATCTGAGTTCAAGGTCTCTAAACTCTTTTGTACAACGCCATTGTGTAAAATAAAAAAACATGCATGTAATAGTTTCAGGATTTTCTAGACAGCAAATATGAAAGCCTTTATCCTATATGAAATATGAATAATCATGGGAAGTTGAGTTGAAGTTCTTAATGAATCTTGGAATTACCTTTTCCACCGCACAACCAGAAATGTATGTAACATGTAGACACACGTGTGACGCAAGAATCTACATTTCAAAATAGCACTGAAAACTCCAAAGTCTAAGCTAACTTGGATTTTCATTCGTGAAAAGAGAACTAAATTCTTTTTTGCCTGAACCAGAACCTTTTTGTGAACAGTGGACAATGAACAGTGAACAATGAACAGTGAACAAATAAAATACATCTTACGAGGCAAAATGATCTGCCTGTGTGTAAGGAATGAGAATACTGAATTTGACATTGAATGAGATTCATGCTTTAAACTGAGTACTAAGATATAAATTCAAAATAGCTACATTTAAAAAGAATATAAATAAATACAACCAATAAATCTATTGAAATAAGTACTAGATATAGATAAGAATAAAAGTTTAAACTGGACATATTTGAACAGAATATGAAGAATCAAAATAAATTAATGTATTGAATGGATACTAAGTACTGGATAAAAACATAACTTTAAACTGGACACATTTGGACATAATATAAGTAAATCAAACAATCAATGGATATAGAGATTTTAATCATAAGGGTTCCAGACCAGAACAAATCGATACACAATATATATCCATAATCGTGGAAGTAAGTATTTAAATTTATATTTGTCTATGTATCTCTGCTCCTTGTATATTCTTGACAAATAATTTAATCTTTGTCATAAATTTTTTGAGATTTGTTTCGCATCTTAAATTTTCAGGAAGAAAACTGTAGAGTTTTGGTCCTAAATAACGGAAGTTATTTATATTCATATAGTATTGTCATATATGTCATAGTATCGTGTATGACATATATGACAATACTATGTGAATAAAATAGTACCAATTTAATATAATAGCATGAAAAGCAAATGAGTTTTTTGAGAATATTGATTTACAAAGGAAATGTAGTGACTTTTTCTTGTTTACGTAATTCAATCCATCAATCTGATCAGATGCAATCCATCAACTGTGCCAATAATTTCTATGAACAAAACTAAAGGTACAAATAGGAATGAACATCAATTCAAAAAACTGGTTGAAAATGGTTCAGCAGAAATGTCAAAAGATCAACAGAAATGGTAAAAAATGTTTGGCTTTATACTTCTCTGAAAATATACCTGTTCATTTAAAGATGTATATTCCAAGATATTTTCGAAATTGTCATAAAGCAAAAATTGCCTTCACGTCATTATCAAAACGGTTCTCTCTATTGGGAAAGAAAGGTTTTGGCTCTCTACTCCTATTTTATACAAAAAAATGTGTAAATTTTCCAAATAAAAGAAGAAAGCAATCAATTACAAAATAAACAATTTTTTAAGGACAAAACACAAGCACTATAGGAAAATCCTCAAGGTGCTCTTAGAGCAGTGTCTGTGCGAAAGTAGCGATTCACATTGGATTTGAATCGCTGGAGATTAAATCCATTTGGAAAAACGTTCTCAGGAAGTATAAACGAAGTTCTCCAAATGAAAGAGTACTTGAACAGTGAAGTTCGAGATTTACTGAGTTGAACCTTAAAACGATGATCAGCCATAGTCCGACGCGTATTTCTGATATGTACCGCTCTTGGTGGAATCAAATGTGCCAAGTCACTTTAACACTTCCCGTGAAAGTATCTATAGAACAGAGAAAAATCTCCAACCTTTATTCGATGTTCCAGGTTATCAAAGTTGCACGTGATGTTCGTGGGGGGAAGAGCTCCATACATGAGAACAATACTTCAAAGGAGGTCTGATCTGAGCTTTATGAAGCATTAAAAGTTGCTGATGTGTGTACAGTTTTCTGGTTCGGAGCACTGTTCCAAGCTTTTGAGAAGCAGCCTTTGACGTGATTATGCTTAGACATATTGGTGTCCATTTTAACCACCAACAAACTT
>WOGJ01044037.1:0-10427 GCA_015342185.1 Leptinotarsa juncta | reverse complement strand
GAGATCAGTGAAATCAAAACTGTGAGCATTTACATTTTCTGGGAAAGCTTGATGGATGTGGGCTTCTAGTTTAAGTTTCAGGTCAGCTAACGTTCCTCCCGTTTCTTGATTAAAGTGCCGTAAAATTTCTGTCAGCTGCTGTTTATTCAAATTGTGCAAGAACATCTTAACCATTTTGAAAAAAAAATCGGGGTCACCAATTATGGAATTGATTCTTGCTTAGAACAACTCAAAATACTTTTATTCAAAATGTTAGTTTTTGAAATACTCAATTTTAACAATCTGACTTTTTCTTATCATGACAACATTATGCTATCTTGTATTGTATAATAAAATATATCGACAGTTATAGGAATACATATACAGGAGGAGCTGGAATGGTCACCACAATCTTATTTTACCTAATATATTGATGATTCATTGCTGCTTTGTTCATCAATTATATTTTAAGTTATTTCCGAATGTCCACACGACGTACTTGCAGTTATACAATTAGAATCATTTCTGATCGTCTAAGGGAAGAATTCAATACTTAGAGGGAAGACTTTTGATTATTGAGATAGATATTCAGTTTGCTGGTATTATGATTCTTTCTGTCTTTTCACTTTTTTTGTTATAATAAATGATTTATCCGAAATCAACTTACCCTAAACTCATTTTGCTTTTCTTTGTCCTAGATTTCATTTTTCCTTTGCATCTATACTATACATCTTTACAGATATAAAAAAAATTATAGGAATAATTTTAAATTCTGTTGGCACAGACTTGACAACACTTTATGATTTATGTTACTACTGTATCAAATGACGGTTGTTTACTTCCTCCAGAATCATACTTCTGCTGTAGGTGCATATCTTTTAGTTTATTGTACATTTTGAAACCGAGTTCTGCTTCCATTCAATGAGTGTTCTTAGTAGTACTTACATTGGTCTATAGGATAATTCGATATTACCTATTCAATTGAAATAAATTCGTTGCATAATTTATATATATATTCTTTAAACGACATTTTTTTGTGGAGGACTGTTTTTTGGGTTTATAACTTTCCACAATCTGAAAAAAATGAAAGATAAATCAATAAAGAATCTGCAAATTCTCAGATTGCGGAAGGTTATAAACCCAAAAAAAATAGTATAAAATAATTTATGTGACTGTATGATCCACATTAAGTCACCTGACTTACCTTAGCATTGACTCTTCATTTTCTATCTCTGTTATAATTTTGTTTGGTCGTGTTTGAGTATTAGCATTATCGATACGTTGACTTTTGTTTTTCCTGAGTCCCTTCAGAGGAATAGTTTTTAAGTGGGACTCTAGGTACATGTACAATAGAATAGTTTGCACTCCCCCAGAACATTTTTGTTTTTACACTATCATAAATTTAATTTGTGAAAATATTCAAATTCCATTTTCAAATATACCCATAATCAAAAATGTATGATGCCACCCAAAAAAATTCTCACCTGGTATTGGTAATAAGTTTGTGAGACCACCCATTTTGCCTTTATATGAAAACTGATACACAAACACAGGTGAAAATTTGGATGCTAACTCAGCGTGACGGATGTTGGGCGTTGTAAATGTCTCTTCACTGAGATACTGCAATGAAAAAAAATGTAAGTAAGGTCCGTCAGAACGAGTTTTACATAATTCCAAATACAACTGGAAGTGGCATTGATCTAAATATGGTAGGATATAGTTAGGAAAAATTGACAATATATTAACTTGTTTCAAAACATTTGTCTGTTTAAATGAGTCTGTTTCAAACTGTGCTCAGGATTCGATGAAGTTGACGATGGTCGCTTTTGCCTAGTCCTTATTGGAGAAGTTATGATGGGGGGTATGTTTCGTTCGAATCGATACAGCGAAAGATTCGAAAAATTAAAAAAAATTGGAAAAAAATCGAAGTGACAGTTTCGAGAAATGGTATGAAATTTGAAACTGAGCAACTCAGTTTTGGCATTTTTCGAAATTTGCAAGAAAACATTTTTTTGTAGTTTTTCGAAAAAAAGTCAAAACATTTTTCAAGCACAAACTAAGTGCGCAGTAAAATTTTCATTATATCTAATAGTGAAATAAACTTCCATATGTCACGAACTTTATTTGTGACAGTGTACCTATATTAAATAATGAATATTGATCAACATAATAATATTGAATGAGTAGAGGGCTCACTGAAAATTTGAGTTGTGTTAAGAAATAATTTTAGAACTTTGTATATATTCACTTGAGTTGCAATGAAAACTTGATTTTCATATCTTCAATTTTGAGGTTTATTATTTCTGTATGAGGTATAAGTTTAGCCTTCTCGTAACAAAATATCATTGGTGATTTTGCTCCAGTTCTTCCCGAAACATAAAACCTGTGACGCCTTTGAAATGAGTTGAGTAAATTTTAGTGAACATTATATCTACCTTCAGATATGCACCTGGGTCAGTGTGGAATGATGTGGTTGTATAAATAGATTTATATTCAGTAGATGCGATCTCCAAATATTCCGGCGCTACATTCAGCCTTGGATGAATCATCAAACTTATATTTTTGTCATATATACTTCCCAAACTTCCTAATTGTTCAGGAACACCTGAAAATAATATGAGTTTTAGAATTTCGTCTATATCAGAATAGGATTCAGAAAAAAAATCATTAATATTTGTTAATCAATACCACATACAATGGAACGTTAGCGGTTCGGAGTACCACCTAAAAGATGATTCAAAATGTAAAAGAAAACAATTGAAAATAACACAAGCGAAATATTCGATTGGGTATTCTTATAAAGTCGGTGTTTCTGAATGTACTCTGGGTTCTCAATTTTTTACAATCTGAAACATAAATATAGATCAACAGAGATTCACTACAAAAGCATCTGCGAAAATTATTGTTATTCCGATAGTGTTTATTTCAAATAAACTAGTGATATATACATGAGTTTGAATACTGTATTGGATACTGTATATAAGAAAATAAATATTTCGAAATGAAATCTCAAAACATCCATCTCTCCTGAAGTACCTACCTGCACTGTAGGTTCTGGTAAGCCTACCGAAAAACAACTACTTCCACGGCTAATATCACGCTGGACATTGAATTATATCCAACAGACATTTATGCAAGATACTTTACAGGAGTTAGTTTTGCAGATGTTTCTTGTTCATTCAACAGCAGGACCATGCTGACCATCAGCCAAGACATTAGTCATAATATTGACCAACCCTCGCTATCGCCCTGACAAGAGACCTTCGATCTAGTTACCAACGTTTTTGAAAACATTTACATTACAAACTGAGTACTTTATCTGAAATCTTTTCTGAATTATGTCAAGTTCTATTAAATCATTATTTCATCCTTTTCGTTGTCTTTCTCCATAAATGTTATTGGATTCATGTTGATTATATACTTAAATATCATAAACACCAAAACAATTGAACAATCCCATTAATACAACCTCGATGTCGGTTGCGAACTGCTGGACTCGTCTTTGATCGAATCTGTAGAAACATTTTGAAATTTTGAAATCCTTTCGTTACTTTCGAGTGGAATGGAACAAGACAAGGATGATCTAGCATACTGAAAAGCATCAGCTTAAAACATTTCCTGGTGATAAATTACAAGGTATTTCTAAATGTCATGTGATTTATGGATGAATCTAGGAAGAAAACTATCATAAATTCATATCCTGAAAGGCTTTTTTTATGATGTAACAGGGCGTCACAGTTTTTATATTTTCTTGAAGTTTGTTATCCAATTCATACTTGGCACCAACCTTGTGTTCTGTCAACGAAAAAAAAAACTGTATAGAAGGCTTTTTTTGGTTTCTGATCCTTCCAATCCACACGAGGTTTTTCAACTTCATCTGAGAAACATATTGCTTCATTCTTACCATATTCAAAGATTTCAAGTACTGCTTTCTCGTGACTTTGAGACTGTCAGCAAACCTGCATTATCGATTCCATAACCTCATTACGGATGAGACTAACTTTTTACGACATGCTACAATGAATTTAGTTAAAAAACGCATTTCGAGAAACCAGGTGTGAGAAAATCTCGATAGATTATAATTATTACTCCAAATATCTCTTAAACGGTGTTAAATATCGAGACAACCGCGACAAGATGGTTTTTCAGGAGAAGTAGACAGTGATAGCATCAGTACCCGAATTGCCGGGAATCTTCAACCGCCCTTAAGCCGCGTTTACACGATGCCAGTTGATGAGACAATTGACAGAGGATAGCTTAATCGATATAAAATTATTGGCTACCTGTAAACACCTCTGGCCAATTGGCGCCCAACTGCCCTGCCAGTTGTCCTGAAATTTGACTGTCTCTAGGAGTAGACACAGGATAAGTGACTGGGCGCAGTGACGTCCACACCACTCTATCACGGCAGTTGTCTTGAAAACTGGCGCCGTGTGAACGTGGTAGTGCAATAGATATCTCGTTTTGGGCCAGTCGGGACGTCACTTCTAATTTTAGCTTCGGACACCGCCATTTTTTGTCACCAACTGCCGTGGCAATAGTTTCGCCGTGAGAACAAGTTCCCATTGTACTGGACTTGCCTGAGACATTCACGCAACTGGCCCAAAACAACTGGCCCCGACCATTGTTTCCTCAACTGACATTGTGTAAACGCGGCTTTAGGATAAGATTCTCATCCAACGCGTTCAGTGCTGCAATATTGAAGGATTCGAAGGTACCATGGGCTTCGGATTAGTTCTAATAAACGATTGAAAATTGATATTGTGTTTAGTTTATTTGCTGTTGTTATTTTTGTTTCTAGATTTTGTAGTTGGTTATTGTTGTTTGTTTTATAATTGAGTAATTAAAAAATGGGAGATGTAAGAAAAACTTCATTGAAGAAGTCAGGAAATGTTTGCTGCTTCAATGATTGTAAAAAAAAGGCCACCATTTTAGTTTCAGAGTTGCTCAACATGTGAAAATGATGCATTTCAAACTGATACAGATTAAAAATCATTATCTATGAATGAATCCATAGTAATTTTCAGGTAGAAATGGTCATAACATTTCACTTATGCAGTGTACAATATTTAAACCCTACATATAATGAATGAGACTTCAGATTTCTTCGAAGAATATATATTATTATTACACTTCAAAAAGAAATGAATGTTTGAGGATCGGACTACTAGAAAACACTTGTATATACTTCTTATATTGGAAATGTCGTGATGTGGACTTCAAACCAATTAATAACCAGAAAGTTCAAAGTCTAAATCCCAAAAAGAAAACATTTTCAACCATAATCAAAGATAAAAGTACATACTTTTCAGTGTGCCATGATTTAGCGGAACTTATATTATTCACTAATAATTATATAAAAATATTTTCAATTGTCAAGTAACCTTGTGAAGTTTAAAAATCTTTTTACAGATTTTCAGAATCTTTAATAATACTCACCCCTTAGAAAAAATCTAGATTCCTCGGAAGAGAATCCAGTCATCAAGGGGACGTGATTGAAGTCTCCTAGTAAGAGAGACTCATGCATGGGAACTGTTACAATCGCTTTGCTGCAATTTTTATTTTCAATAATTGGTACCCAGATTCCAATACTTCCTATAATGTTCGCTGAGTATCTGTCATTTGGAACCTATAATGAATTGAAAGAATTATACAAGAGTTGGTAACACATTTTCCAACAATTTTTCCACTTTCAAATGCAGTAGATACACTTGTTGTTTAGACTGAATGCGACCTACAATATCTTGACGGAATTTGACGTATGTTACCAATTTGATGTTTCTTAGTTGAATATATTCACAGGATGAAGTCAAGACCAGTTACTTTTTTCAACCATTCATGTTATTATGAAATCTGTAAATGGTTTTACTGGATATTTATTCTACTGATTGTATTTTTAAAAAGGTCTTAGGTCATAGGAATATTTGAACGCAAGAACAAGTGATAGGATTGCAGGCAACACATGTATTCATTCAAATAAGGAAGTGTATTTTTTTTGAAAAACAACACGAAGGCGCATGAGAGAATGAAGTGGAACTGATAATGAAGCCGATCCAGTAAAAAATATATCTGTTTTGGGTTATAATTGAATAGTAGTTTAAAATGGCCATTTTTGCCACAATTTATCCGGCTTTATCTGTTATCGTTTACGAGATCCATGTGTAAAGACTCGAATTTGAATAATTCTATAAATATAATACGATATTTTTCAAACTTATCTTTCGTTGAAAATATTTTATAGAAAACCCGCGAAAAACCATTTTCCAATTACCCTGTTTAGACAAATTTCAATACACAGAATATATTAATAATTAATATTAATTCAATTCGATTCGATTCAATTCATTTCGTTTCGATTTGATTCAATGAAATTCAACTGAATTCAGTTCAATTCATTTCTTTATTTCTCTAAAGATTGTATAGGCACAGTCAAAAAATGCTTATGTGTAGTCAAATAATGAAGTTATAAAAACAGTCATTCAAAGCATTCAAAAATGCAGATATTATTTTTCAACACTATACATATGAATAAAATGAAAAATAAAATAAATATTTATTGACCCGTTAAGCTAGTGTATAAACAAGATAAGATATGTCGTTACAAGTGATGAGAGTGTTACAGAAGTACCAATCCCAGTAAAATACATACACTACATATACAATATTGATTACAGTTACAACATCGCCACTTTAACTTACAGCCTAGATAAATACGTCTCAAATTCGAGTGAATAAAAACATTGTGTGACTAAGAGTTCTTTTGGGAGATGTTTAAAAAGTGTTGGGAACTCGCTTTTTTATATTATCTGGCAGACGATTGAAGAATCGGCAGGCAGCATTTTAAGGTCGATTCACACATATCCGTGACGGTGGCACCTTTACTCTCCGTATTCCATAGTCTCCGGTGACATGCGTGATGCATTTTTCTTTGCCATTCATATAGTACCGTATCTTTCCGTGATCAAACGTGTCTGCTCGAGTGATCTCAGTTTTCTCTCCAAAATGAATTTCAGTACAGAAGACTTAGCAGTAATTGCATTAATATTAGACGAAGAAGAAGAGAAGAGAAGAACACAATGGGTTCATTCCATATGGATGCTTCGAGGCGCCGAAGGAGAGGTTGCGACTTTGTATAGAGGCTTGGTGGAGGACGAATGTGAATTTTATGAATACTTTCGAATGATCCTAAGCGCATTTCATGTTTTGCTCATGAAAATTGTGAGGTATATCATGAAAAAGGATATATTCTGGAGAAATGCTATTTCTGCAAAAGAAAGACTCGCCGTGTGTTTAAGGTGAATGTTTATGGATTATTACAAACGAATTTGTAGTGGCATCCTAGTCTAAAGGCATCCTATCAAACTTTATCATCTGTGTTCGATGCTAGTGTTTTATAATTGGTTTTTTGTTTTTATAAATAACATTCCTATAAATAAGTTGCGTCAGATGTGTACAAGTGACTAGGACTAGAGGGTTGACAAATATAAAAACATTCAGGCAATCCAAATTTGTATTCTATCGAAACAAGTATTGTAGGTTACAATATAAGTATACTTTGGCATCGAATCAGTATTTTTGTCCACCAAAATGATAATATAATAACACATATTTTTGCCTTGTCACAAAATTAATTAAAAACCTTTGAATACTACCAACCCTGTTTTTTTTTCTGATATCTTGCTACAGGTGGCCGTTCCCGAATCAACTCGACCAGAAGCTCCTCATTTATATTTTAAAAAAATAAGGAAAATACAAAGGTGAATCGATAAACTAGTTTTCACGTCCGTATTTGAATCGAAATTATCGGCGAGGACGTATTTTTAATATTTTCGATGGATGCCGGAAGAGGACTGAGTGTCGGATCGTCACGTTGCTGCTCATTTTTGAACACGCACCTTTAGTTTACTAAGCATTTCATCAGCCGATATTTTTTTTGCACTGAGGGTCATGGTACGGTACGTCACGTCGCGTCCCGTCACGGATATGTGTGAATCGACCTTTATTCGGTGACTTTTTATGAAACGAATGTTTGTGTTTATTTAATTTGATGTCGTTTTTACATCTAGTGCTACGAGTGAAATGGGAGTGAATGTCACTGTTTAGAGTATACAAATGATTACCATTGAATATGTGACACGCTACAATATTATTAGATATAGATGAATATACTAATGCGTGATATAATTCAAGAGAGTCAATGTTTCGCATATTCTTCAGATTAACAAGTGAATGAAAGCTTTTCTTCAATTTCTTACAAACGAAATTTATTTGTTCTCCCCATGCATGCTTAGGAGATGTGACGAAATAGAGGTTTTCAAAACAATATCTTTGAATTCATATACGTAGTTTGTTGGAGGTCTATTTTTTGTGTGATAATCTATTATTACAGTTTTCCAGTGATTAAAGATCAAAATATTTTTTGTGCAGTAATTTGAGAAATCATTCAGCACCAGATCTGCTTCAGATTTCATTTTCTGTGCGTCAATTCCCGAGACCACAGTGGTGGTGTCGTTCGCATACATAAAGGTTCTACCAGTTTTATTGTGCTCAGGAAGGTTATTCACAAATGTTTAAAAAAATTAAGGGATCTAGAACACTTCCCCGGGGAGTTCCAAGCTCAAGAGAATATGCGTCTGATTTTGTGTTATCAATTTTCACAATAATTTTTCTATTCTCTAAGTAGGACTTTATCCAGATATTTATGATACTGTAGCGAACGCTTGCGACAGATCGAATGATAATGAAACGACATATTCACCCTTATCAAGGCAATCATTGATGTCTTGTACTATGTTGGTTATTTCAGCCATCGTTGAAAAACCTGGGCGAAAACCATGTTGAAAAGTGCTGAGTACTTTGTATTTTTCAAAGAATTTTTGAATTCTGTTACATACTACTTTTTCTATTATTTTCGAGAAAATAATCAATAATCGTATCGGTCGATAATTTTCAGTATTTGTTTTATCGCCTTTTCTGCATATTGGTAAAATCGAAGTTGTTTTTAATAAGTTTGGGAATATTATATAGATCTATAATTTCTGCTAAATAATGTGAAATAATGCTCGAGCATTTTTTAATTATACTGATGGGATTTCATCCAGGCTTGTAGATTTTTTATTAGATATGCCGTGTATTACGCTTTCAACTTCTGTTTCGGTGACAGATATGAAAAGAAATTAGTTTTGACCAAACAGATTAGTTATTATGTTAAGATCCGAGGTGAGCTGACTCTCGTGAGCGATTTCCGATTTTTTAGTGAGAGTTCAAATTTCTTTGGATTTGTTGTTGAAATTTTTTATTTTATTGCCATATTTTTGTTTTTCTTCCTGGATATTCTCATCAACTTGTTTTTGATATTTCAGTAATTAATTTTGTTGTTTTCATTGTCAGTTCTTTCATGCAGCCTGTCTAGTTGCCTTAGGTTTTTCATATCATTCTGAAGTTTCTCTGGCAGGGGTATAGTTTTCAGTTGAAAATTCACGAACAAAATGTTTTAGAAACGTTCAAACTATTCATGCATCTCATTTTGTTTGTCAACATATTGCAAATTTTAGGAGCCATAAGTTGAAGAGATTCAAAAGACATATTCAATCTATTGAAAAGTTGCCACATTTTGCCAAGTTTCAATGTTTTAATTGAATAGAACTGGCCGATACTTGATGAAAATCCATATTTAAATAACTAATCAATACAGTTTATTGTATGATAGTCACTATAAGGGTTTAACAAAAACCACGAAACGTGTTTCGCTATACAATAGCTTCTTCAGGCATAACTGATAGTTACTTCTAAATTACAACATTATATACTATAACCTAGTACCTATTGAGAGAAAGAAACAGTACAGCAAAAGAGACGTTGCCAACATCTATCTTAAAGTGGTTCATACACAACTGTTGTGTAAACTCTATTACATTGAATTTTAAGTCCTAGCCTCGGATATTCGTGATAAAGTCAATGGTATCATACATAAGAAGTTTTCAACCCATAGAAAGAAATTAGATGTTTTAATTCGGAGCAAGTCACAGAAGAAAAAGAAAAAGGCCAAAGACAGTGAACTATTTTCACATCATAGGTCCTTTGACAGATTTGTCAATCTCACGAACACTAGTTTCACAAAACAGGAAACTCATCTATTAGAAAAAGGTCTCAATTACAATATTGAACTCAACATAAATTCGACAAATTTAGAAGTTTTGGGAATTGATACAGATATCGTGTTGATATTGCTGCAAACATAAACATATTGCTGCAGAAATTTTAAAATCTGAAAAGATGAATAAAGGTAGGTTCAATCTGGAATTGAAAATAGTGAAATCCATAAAAGAGAAATCGGCAGAAGATAACATTTTTTTTACGCGAGCTGATAAAGGCAAAACGGTCATAGCCATGAACAAAGAAGAATACGTGGAGAAGACTTTAGACTTTCTAAATGCTGGCATGTACGA
>WOGJ01044024.1:0-12635 GCA_015342185.1 Leptinotarsa juncta | reverse complement strand
GGCTCTAGATTTTATTACCCTTGATGTTTTATAAGGTGCATGCCTATCAAAAAGATTTGTTAGACAATTAATAAAAAAAATAACTTTTCCTTCTATTGAATTTTGATCAAATATCATGAAGAAGGGTGTGTTAAGTAGATCAATTTCAAGCAGATCAGCATCGAAGTCCCAAGATGTGTACACATTTCTATGTGTACACATCTTGGGACCTACCGTTTGTCCGTCTACTCTTACTCTGCAAGCTACGAGCAAATGGTCCGTAATACCATTTGTGTCTATCGACGCCACTTCTGATTCAGATTCTGCTTTTTGAATTATTATTAAATCGAGAAGAGTTGCTGTATTATTTGAAATTCTTGTTGGATTTTCTACTATTTGTTTTAAACAAAAAGATTCTAAGATGGATATAAGTTTTTGAGCTCTTGAGCTTTCATTCAATTGAAAAATCACCAGTACATATTATCTTATCCACGTTCGCATATATTGAAAACAGTGTATTTTAAAATTCATCCAGAAATTCGTTTGTATCTTGGAGAGAAGGCCTATAAATAACTCCTACCGCCCAAGTTATTTTTTTATAGTTATTTTCACCCAGAGCTGCTCGTAGGATTTGCCTGTGTTGATGAGTAATTTCCCTTGATAAAAATACATAAGCCATCACCCTCCTCTAGTTTCGCCATCTATCCTGAATAATGTAAAACCATTTAGGTTCAGTACCTCATTATTAATACTTATCATGATGAAGCCACGTTTCAGATATCATAAAAATATCAAATTCTCCTTCTAATATTAGTTGATGAACTTCTTGGAGTGCTGGGAGAAGCGATCTCACATTCAAACTTCCTATTTTAAAAGATTCCATGACTAATGCAAACAAATATTACTTTGTCACCGATCTTTATCCTGAATACCTATTTTCAAATAAGGAAAAAAAAAGTTCAGCTGTTCAAATTGTTCGGATTAGCTGCAAAGAAAAACAACAATGGTTTCTAACATGCAAATGTAATAATGTCTTGACCTGATGTGAAAATATTTTGAAACGGGTAATCTACGGATGATAATAATACCTATGACCTAGTTCAAGAAAAAAAACTGAACATATTTTAACATAAGTGGAGCGTAATTTTATCCGAAATAAATTCATAATTCAATAACATCTGCCATTTTGCTTATCTTGATGACTGATTGTTCATTATCATATTTGAGAAAAAGTTTGTCCACACTTTGTCACGAATGCCAAGTTTCTGCATGGCTGCACGTAGTAATGTATTTTGAGCAGGCGTTAAGTCTTCTCTAACCGTGATACCAGTATTCTTCAGATTTTTTTATTCTTATATACAATATTTTTGTAATAATTCATGGTAAAACGAATAAAAAACGGACGAGATTTCTGAGGATCATATTTACCTATACAATAACATTTCTCACTGTCGGAACTATTTTTATTTAGGTTCATTTTCTGATTGAAAACTTCCAAACCACATTTTAAACTATCTTCGTTCACATCCCGCTAACCCATAGTCTAATATTCTTACTTCTCAGTACTTGTTCACATTTTTTTTGCTGACTGACGAATGTCGAAATAATTCCAGCTTGATTTTTCAATTGCCCTTTCAGTTCTACATTCTCTTCTTTCAACATCTTCAATTCTGCATCGTTTCAGTCATGGCTTTGGCTAAATGAAAGAAAAAATCTTCTGAACGGCACAATTTGGTGACCAATGTTTTCACCATTGTCTGTAATGACCCATTTTTTTATTTCCTCCTCGTGTATTCATGCCGATAAATGTTTTCCAAGAAACTTCAAAATTGAAAATTGTTCAAATTCAGAGTACACACTACTTCACTTATAATTTTAGATTTTGATTTTGTATCGTTTGCCAGGAAAAACCCAAATATGTTCTTGAAAAATGCCACTGCTCACAAATATAATGTCACAAATGAACAGTTATTAGTAATTCCACATGATCACATGGCACTTTTTAAGACATCTCCCTAGTACATTATCAAGTACTTTAATAAGTTACCGTTATATGTATATAACGTGTCTAATGATATTTAAATTTAGTCCATATGACATGGAAAAACTCCTTTTTTGTGATTAATTTTATTATAATAAAATTATTACTTATTTACTTATTACTTATTTAATTATTACATTAAAACGACAAATTACGAGTTATAAAATTCATTTTTAGGGCCTTGAAGAAGAATTTATTCAAATTCGAAACCTTGACATAAAAACAATTTTTTTCAAAGATAATTTGATCCTAACCAACAACCCTTTCTATAAATAAATCATTTAGATAACTGGTCTGTTTAACTAATAATTTTTTCTATTCATTATCATCACTATTCAGCTGTAATGGAACAGAATGCAGCCCCAGAAGACATCCTCCTCGAACCATTGTCAATTGAAAAAGTAAAGTCTCTCAATAGCTCTGAAGAAGTCAAACACGATCGAAACATAACTACTTCCGATCAGGAAATCAGCGAAATTGCGAAGAAAAAAATCGTACACAACTTTTTGGATCAAATGGCAAGTGGTCAGCCTATACCAAACCCTTCTAGAAGAAAAATTATCGAAGATTTCCCGGAAACAGCTGAAGACGAAGAAAAGATATTATCTGTTAAGGAACTGAGAAGGAAATTCGAAAAGGATCAAGTACGTATTACAAAGGTTTATAGGTCTCACTTTCATTTAATTTGTTGTTTCATTTGTCTAAAGGGTAAAAGCAAAGTTGTGTCCAGCTTGACTGCAAGAAGTTTATCAAAACAGATGAAGACAACATGGAAGAACTAATTTAGGAAAACCTTGAAGCAATAAGGTGGGTTTATTGGTACGAAAATCAAGCAAACAGAACAAAATAATAGTAGTAAATCTACTAGATACAATATATAATTATAATCAGTCATGGCACTAATAAAATATTGAAACAAACTGCCACTTCACTTCAAATCCGGCTTGAAGGACCAATAAGTATTGATTTTAGTTTAAATGTTATTTGCAGATAGACTCCGATAAGGCTGTTAGGATATAAGCAATCCAAAGATATTTTATTTTAAGGTAAAAATGTTTTAATGTACATATAAACTTATTTGTATATACAATTATCACTAAGTCGGGGTTAAGAGAAATGTATCCCTTCATTGTTGAATGCGTGTAATACCCTGTAAAAAACAAAATATATATTAAATTATGCATGATTATATTGAATTTCTTATTTGATTCCTTGGGGTACCTTGCGGATTGAGATTGTATGGACACTTTGAATGAACACATGAAATGTATACATTTGTTGAAACATAAAACAAAAATTGTGGATCTCATTAGTTAAAACTTTTGTATAAATCTGAAACCCTAAATAAATGAAATAATTACCCTGTGTATTCAATTGATTCAATGTTGACAGAAATATTGTTCCGAGTTCAATTCAAATGGAAAATTATAAAAATAATAGTTACAAATAGTCCACATTGAAAATACATTTTAGTTTAGAAGATAAATTATTACAAGTTTGAGAGGAAGTGCATCCCCCACACAGCAATAATCATTTAGATGATTGTCTTCATCATCCAACTAATTCTTCACAGGGATATTGTTTGAAAATAAAGTTATCTTTTAGCTGACATCACAGAAATTCAGTCGACAGTTTGTTACAAAAAATAGTGAGTAAAAATCTAAGAAAAACACTTGACTTCTTAATGAATTCAGTCTTATTATTATCTCATGAACAATTTGAAGACACTTGAAGGTTTTACTCTTCCAATGCGCAATGGTTTAGGAGAATTATAATACTTACACCAAGAAATCATCTGTATCCATGGTCCTCGCTCGTTTTTGATCTGCTTCTACCTCGGTGAGGATTTTCTCTAGTTTCTGTTTGATATTAAAATCAGGCTGAATTTCCTGAAATCCAATTGAAATATAAACTCTCATACAGATCATGACAAATCCTGGAGTAGTAAAAGACGTACTTAATTCTGGATCTGAAGGGTAAGTATCATTAGAATTCCATAGCCTTTAAAAAGGCTAGACCAATGGGAAATTAGTATAAAATTTGAAACTTTCACTAATCCGAACATTTTTACACAGTTTAATCTGGTAAATGCTCGCCGGTAAGGAACTACTTTCCGGGATAATACTTCATTGGATATTGAATTATATCCGAACAGGTATTTATGCAAGTTATATCTTGCAGATGCCTCTCATTCATTAAACAGTGGATCACCCCTGAAATTGTTTGAATAGCTCACCTGAAGACCGGTTTCAGAAGTTATACCAGGAAAGATCCAACCCAAACAGCGGTATGCCTAGGACTCGAATAATTTCATCGTAGATCTGCTACGTATTCAATATTTGCATCCGAGAGAAACATTGGTCAATTGATGTTGATAAAAAATATTTCTCTCAATGCAAAAACCATATGCACGACTATCCTCTATGAGGTCTCTCAGATATAACTCAATATCCAACGTGGTACTACCCAGGGAAGTAGTCGTTTTCGTGCAAGCAGTTACCAGATTCTTCAGTGTGGAAAGTCAGGAGAGAGGAATGTTCAGAATTTCATTTTGAAATATTTATTTTCTTAATATATCTGTATCACTTCCCCCGTCATCAGACTGATTTTGAAACTGAACAAACTCCAAGACTATTTTAGGACCAGTCGGCTATTCAATTTCAAATGTTTTTCGGATCACATGAGCCGGGATAGATTTTTGATGATACTCAGGAGTTTGCATTTTTCTACGAATCCAGAACCAAATCAACCCGAATCAAACGACCGTCTGTATAAAATTAGACCAGTTATTAATTATTTCAATGAAAAAATTAAGGAACTATATTATCCCGGAAAACCTCTCTCTGTACGAATTTATGGTTTTGTGACGAGGTAGACTATTGTTCCAGCAGTACATCGTAAATAAGCGACATAAATATGGATTGAAACTATATATGTTGACAGAGCCAAATGGGCTTATACTGAGTTTTGCAGTTTACACATCCTGGGCGGTAAAGGCCATGCACAAAAAGTTATTCAGCACGTAGCGAAAAATTACCTCAACAAAGGACATTCTATTTATATGGATAATTATTACAATAGCTGTCAATTAGCTAGAACCTTGATAAACCTTAAAACATACTGTGCTGGAACTCAACGCAGTGACAGGAAAGGTGATCCTGGTGAAATTTTGAAAAGTTTACTGAAAGTTGGGGAATTGAAAGCCCAGTATTCAGATGATATAATGATCAGAAAGTGGAAGGATAGAAGAGATGTTACATACATATCCACAGAATTTGAAAACCAAATGGTAGGGAAAACTAATAAAAGAGGAGTTGCTAAACAGAAGCCTTTAGCAATTGTGGAATACAATAAATACGTGAGCCGAATAGATCGTCACGACTAGATGATGTCCTACTACCCTTCTTTAATGAAAAACATTATTCTGGTATAAAAAAAACTTGGTTTTCATATCCTGCAGCCCCTTTTGTTCAATTCTTACGTGATATTTTGCAAATACTCAGGCAGAAAAATGACATGATTACCGTTTAGATGTGATTGAAAATCTATTGCCTGATATACCACGTAGAATAGAATATATTGTATCCAAACACATACCTAGTAAAATTGAAGCAGTTAATGTCACATAGAGAACACCAAGAAAAAGATGTCGTTTTTGTTTCCAGAAGAAAATCAGGAAAGACACTGTGTGGGAATGTAAGACTTGCCCAGATAAACCCGGTTAGTGTGTTGAGCCATATTTTAGTCTTTTTCAAAAAAAAATTAATAAAGTGTTTTATTACGTTTTTGACAAAAAATGGCAAATGTATTATATAATCAAATTTTGTTTTAAAATGTTTTTTACTTGTATTTTTTCTACTCGACCATTTTTACCCACTTTACTATGGCGTCATCCACATATATCCTTGAAACTGTGCGTAGGACGACAATAGGCGGCCGATTCTGTATAAATGAATAATTACTGCTTTTCACACAAAAACATTAAAAAAGCATACAGCCCCAAAAACTATTTAAAAAAATAAACATGTCCTGCAGAGGAGTAGAATCCTTAATTATTCAAGCAGTGAATGTGTTGAATGAGTGACTTTTGCATTTATAAGTATAGATTATTTTTCTCAGGAAATAGTTCTTAGGTGATGAGTGGAATTGGAACCTCTAGTGTCAAATTAACCTATTGAAAACACTCCACATTGGTGTGTGTGGATCTAATATTGTAGCATCATCAACATATTGAATGTTTCTAAAATAACTATTGAGTAATGTCATCAACATCTGATCTCCGGGAAAGACTCCTTCCATTGATACCATTCTTCCAGGTAACTCTGAATAAAGCAAGAAGTATTTCCTCTGATACCATTACTTTTCAATTGAATTAGAAACATTTTATGTGACACCCACTCAAAAGTTTTGGAGAAGTTTAAAAATGGTGCTGGAGTTGAGGTGACAAACTCTGTTTTGAAAAGCTTTCTAAGAAAAATAACGTTGTACCTTATTATGTAGACTACAATGTACTTTATAATTCTTCTCCAATGTAGCCAACACAGCAGTCTGCCTGAATGAACTTCCCAATGTTTTATTTTTACGTGTGAAAACTATCCTCGTCAAACCGTCCCATTCTGTGTAGTTTATAGGAGGGGGTGGATTCCTTGGTTCTATTCTTACCACAGCAGATTCCACTTTCGGCGGAGGTCGGAAATTGTTTTTTCCTACCTAAAAATAAAACTGAAGGTATCGGTTGGGTAATTATTCATTGTAGCAGCTTGATCTATTTTTGAAAAAAAAATTAGACTCACCTAATTCTGTCCGATAATTACGAATCTGAAATCAAAACTTTGTCTTCTGGCCTACTTTGTTTTTTAAGGGAAAAATACAAGCACTACAAGAAAATCCTTAAGGCGCTCAAGAGTGGTTCCTGTGTGAAAGTAGCGATTCGTGTTGGATTTGAATCACTGGAGATTGAATTCATGTAGAAACTGTTTCAGGAACTCACTTTCATTTCACAAAAATAACCCTTCTTTTGAAAGCACGCTCTATCTGATTGATATTGCCGCTTCAATAGAGCTTTCGTTATTATTAGTTATAAAAAGTTAAATTCCAAAAATGAAAATACATAATGTAAATTTTCAAAAAGTTTACTTAGCTGTATCTCATATCGAAGGATTTTTATTCTGTATGGAATACAGAATATAACACTATATGGAAAAAAATTGAAATGCCAAAGGAAACTACATTAGCATCAAGTGAGTGTGAGAAGAACGTATCATTTATAAGTTTTAATTACAAAAGTGAGTTCCTGAAATAGTTCAGTTTCCAACTATCGAGTGGCTGTATCTCCAATGGAAGACCGAAGTGACATGTTTTAAGTTCAGATTCATGATCAGCAGAAAAAACTGCAGCCAATGAATTTTTTGTCAAAAACAAGCACACGCTCTTGAAAAAGATAATTACCAATTCATCTATACTTACCTTCATCAACATGTCAACCCTAGCAAGAAGTTGTGTGTTAACTGATAACCTGCAGTACAGTTTGTCACCAGGCTTTGCAACAAGCCTCTTCGCAAACTCTTCCTGGAACATGAGCACAGCACATCGAAAGAAAGGCCTGTGCAACAACAATTTGAACACCAATGGTGACGATATCTGATAAGGAATATTTGCTACACAAATGTCAAAGAATGGAAGATCCGTTTTCAGCACATCTCCAACAAGTATCTGAAGTTTCTGTTGGGCAGGTGTTCCTTGTACTCTTTTCTGTAACTCGGCAACCAGTCTGACATCTATTTCGCAAGCAACCACTTTCTTAACCTGTTCTAGAAGACGTATAGTCATGTTACCCGTTCCCGGACCTATTTCAAGAACCACATCCGTTGGCCTCAGTCCAGATTTTTCGAGCATGGATGTTATGATCATCGGGTTTTTTAGAATGTGCTGTCCAAAATTTTTGTTGAACATTATTCCTGGAAAATATTAATTAGTAAGTATGTAACTAGGAATTGGAAAACAATATATTACCTTGTTTTACGATCCCATTTGAGGATTTCTTTTTTTTCTCCTGTTTAACTTTCCCCATGCTGCTGAATGAGTTGGGGAGTTTTTAAATTTGTTGAACTTTTGAGGTTTAGACTGTTATTATTTGTCTTGTCCTTATTAATTTATTGGCCTCAGCTTCCTGTATCAGTGCTATATAACCAGCTCTTTCCCAGTTGTGTAATATACACTAAGGGAAATTTGTCCTGGGGGTGCAAGATTGTTGCTTTATGTAATATTGCACCTCATTATTATTTAATATACAACACACATATTTGAGGTTATATTGTTAAAAATGTTGATATTTGACAAAATTGTACTTCTTCTTCTTCTTCTTCTTCTTCTTTTATTTTTGGTCCCAGCTCACAGAGTTAAAAAATTGTACTTGTATTTTTGCATAACATAGAACGAAGATTTCTGTACACGTCTATGTCACAGGGCAGCCACCGATACTTCTTTGAATTAAAACTCAAATACCAACTATATTGTCTTTTCCCATTAGGCGAATTCTAAAACTCAACAGAGATCCATCAGTGTTATCTTTCCAGTTGTAATACACACTAAGAGAAATTTGTCCTGGGGGTGCTACAGTGTTGCTTTATGTAATACATCACGTTATTATTCGCTCCGTGTTCCATGTTCAGAACACGTAGTGAAAGTCGAGAAAACAGCACATCATACTTTGTCCGTGAGAATCTTCGAATTAACATAAAACAATTTTGATGGATTAGTGAATCCATAAAGAAGCAACTGAGAACTCTTTTTTTATCTTCTTGTGCTGGAAAACTTTTTTGCAGCAATTAAAATTTCTATGGACGTAGGCTCAACGCTCCCAAGTTGTTACATTCACTTTCAATAACATTTACTTTCAATAACTATAAATTCAGGAGCATTGGTCATATGCGCCTGAAAATAGGAAGCATCGACCATCCAAAATAGAGAGAGAACTATAAATTCACTATTCACCTACAATAATAATAACTATAATAGTCATTGGCGTCTAAAGATGAACATCAACTTGTAGCAGATATCCTGAAAATATAACAAACCAACTTATACCGATATCATTCTCAGCACTGGAATTGAAAATCAGGTGGTTACTGCAAATTGATTGAGAATAAACTTTTTATTGACATTTTGACACGTGGCACAATGATCTATTTGTCATTAGCAATCACTCCTAGTATATAGGTTTGGATCCAGTAAAATACTATTACTATGTTTTCAACTTTTTTGCAAATATGATTCGCTTTTCTTGTACTCATCTTTTTATTGGAGGTATCGATAGTAATAATAGATTCAGAGTCAACAATTTTCTGTTTTCATCGAAATCGGGTGTCTCTATTCTTTAATAGTACAGATCACAACTAAGTGACATATATGCCCTGTGGTTAGTATTTCAAACCTCAAAACAAACGATCTTAAAATTTTTTCTTTGCTATTCACCCAAAAAATTAAACCCACTTCTCAGAGTTTTTTTGCTAGAGTTTTATTCGTTTTCTCTATCAATTCAGTGAACATAGATATTGTTATATATACAGTTTATTCATAATAAAAATTTTGTTTCTGTTCAAAATATGTTTTATTGATGTATATACATAATTAATATTCATTTACATACAATTAGTTTGAAGAAGCAGGAGGAGAAATTTAATAATAAGAAACATTATAAACACTTGTTTTTCATTTTTCCACCTCCATAATGGGAAGATTTTCCTGCAAATCAATTTACAAATCAGAGACTCATATTCAAATTTTGTAGTAATTATGAAATGTCTTACCACCCCTTTCAAAACTTTATTCTCAGTGCCATTATTTTGTGACATAAATCCTTTGATTTGAAAATACTCTGCTGCTTCGATCACACTAGCCAGGGCTTTTGAAGGAACCGAAACTCTACCTCTGTAGATATATTCGAGCAAGTACTCCATGGATGACTTCGAAATGCTCGTAAAGTATACATGCCTTGTTTCCTCATCAATCTTGAAAACATAAGCGAGTTTAGGGCTGAGAGCAGAGAGAATCAGCTTATGTGCTCTAATTTTACCATCTTCGAAACAAACTGTAGTGTCGAACATTTCTTCTCTTTTGTAATAATCAAAGAGCGCTTCCGTTAACATTTTGTTGTGAGTATCGCATGTCAAAATTACCTCATCGCTCATTTTTAAAGTTCTTAAATTGCTCCAGTTAGTTTCAAATGGTCGAACTCGTTTATGAAGACTGATTCAAGTGACAAGAGTAACAAAGTGAAAGGTTTTTATTTGTAAAAAATTCGGGGCGAAAAATTAAAAAAAACGTTTATCTGATGAACTTAATTCAATCGTGTCTATTACTACGACACCGTAACCATATTTTGTAATGAATCACGTCGAAAATATGTTTTCATTAAATTTTTGACAAATTTCTCGTCACAAATAACTGATCGAATATCTATGCTCAGAAATAGAAGCCGAGGAAAATTATGAAATTCAATAAACTGGTAAAATTCGCCAAATGTTACGCTCTTTGATTCACTTTTGAAAGGCAAACATATATAATGAAAATGATCAGTGTAATAAAATGTCAATATTTGCTTGTACAAATTTTCTTCGAATCATATTAACTTTTGAAAATTGAAGGGCCACTTTCTTTTAGGGTGAACTCAGTAGTCTGACATACGTATTTTCCGTATATATCAAGCAGATAGCAACTTCTGGCGGAAATGACTCAATGTGAGTGCCAACAAAACATAATTTTCCAATAAATGCCATAAATTTTTATTAGATCAACAAAAATAATTTGGATGAATAATGTAGTAATTTAATACTCTAGGAGAACAGCAAGAGGTGTTAACAAATAATTCCAGTGTCAGCAACATCTGTTTTCGACGAAATTACTCCGGACATTTCAGGTCAAAAAAAATTCCAATACGAAACGGTCTAATTTTCAGTTTCAAGTATTTTGAGATGGTGGTCGACAATATTTACGATAAAATATAATTTCATAATGAAAACTAACAATTTAGCTTTTGTAGTGTAGCTACATGTATAAAGTGTCAAAACTAGAAGAAGAATGGTTTTTCATTATTCATTAACAAAACTATAAGTGTTTCTATTAATTTAACCGACGATCAACTTTCCATTATCGCAAAGTTTAATCAATGCTAGCAAATTTGTTCCAATAGAAAGTCATCTTTATCTGATCTACAACTTAAGGATGAAAAACTCGAATAATCCCATAACTTCAAAATAGCGAAACAGAAATACGACTTCAAAACTGTTAGCACAACATAGCTAACAAGTTAGATTATAACAATGTGCATTGAAAAATAAATAATAGATCTAATGAATATAGTAAAACGATTGCCGATTGATATATTGATTTACAAATTAAGGTTATCTTTGTAGAAAATGTCAGAGGTGTTTTAACCGAATAGCGATGTTGGTAACACTTACTAAATGAGACAAAAAAAAAGGGGAAGATGTAAATACAATAACTTTCTAGGTTATTAAATATAACCTCTAAGGTCATGGGTCTGGAAAAATTGAAACTTATTGTTTTTGATTTAGGTAACTTGAGTATAATATGAAATTTGAACTTTTTATCAGCCTTCCATTTTCAGATTACACATTATGGCCTTTTTGGGTGGACACTCACGTTAGTCCCCCCTTTAAAAAAGAGTATGTTCCTCTTCAAACATAATCATATTCTTTACTCAAGAAGCTTATCATTGCAGACCCAGTGGATCGATTACAGATTCTTTAGGGACAAAAATCACATGCTACCCTCAAGTTCCAGAAGTGCTGAAAAACCTGCACGAAGAAGGGTATATTTTAGCAGTTGCATCAAGAACTTCGGAAATAAAAGGAGCAAGGCAACTGATTCAGTTGTTCGGATGGGACAAATACTTCAAATATAAAGAAATATTTCCTGGGAGAAAAGTCACACATTTCAATAAGTACGCATTTTCTATAAAACATGGGATTATTATGGAAAACGTTGTTGTTGTTGTGATTTGATGCTTGAAAGGGCCTTTTTTGACTTTCAATTTCATTAATTCACAGAGAAGGGTTGGTATAAAAAAAACTAGACATCTATAGTGAAATTGGGGAGTGCCAAATTTTAATTCTTTGAATAGCTGTAGAAAACTCCCACATAGACTAATGGTTGTTTTTAATAATGCAATACTTACCATTAGTTAATTTCATTTATAGGACTGTGGTAATTAGACAAAAGTGTTTTTATTCATTTCATTAAAGTAATCATGAATTACCACAAAATAAACAGGTCATCAATCAAACATATTCTGTTCATATCCTCACCTAACCACATAACCACCTAAAAGGTGGTTCGCAAATGTGGAATTGTTCTTTCTATATACAAAACTACGTCTATGCTCTTTAATTCTTTGGGAAAATGTTCTTCCAGTTTGGCCAATCTACAGTTTTGGACAAGAGCCACAAGTCAGCTTATATAAGACACGCCCGAGGAAGCCATTGTATGGCGAAACACGTGTTGCCTTTTTGTAAAACTAGCTAGTAAAAATCACACAATAAATTGTTTTTAGAATACGTTAGTTATGGATTTTCATCAAGTAACGGCCGATTCC
>WOGJ01043898.1:1784-13114 GCA_015342185.1 Leptinotarsa juncta | reverse complement strand
TACGATCGATTTATCTCGAATTTCTAGATAAATCGTTGGAATTCCCTTTTCTATAATTTTCCAGTTAATCGCCTAGGGGCAACGTGCGTGTGACGTAATGTTCAAGTAGAAGTCCCTTCGTGGAATTGGGTCAGCGGCGGCGTTAGATATTTCGTAACAATATGTAGATCCGTAATGAAAAATTCAGATACAAGCTGGAAGGAAAATCCATCCCAAACAACTGTTTTCAGATGAAAATTGAATTACACGAAAGAAAAAAATATTTACGAAATGAAATGAATATTAACTTATACGAAAATCACTGTTTCCATTCAATTCGTACTTCAATTTGTTTAAAATCAGTTTAAAATCTGTTTTTCCGGTAATCAGCTGCCGCCCCCATACTAACGACAACTCTCAGAAGCTGAGAATCTTGTGCGAGCTGAGGACTAACGAGGTCTTACCTTTTAACGTGTGATTACTAACAAATAGTTATGAAGATTTAGTAACAGATAATATTCATAGGAATGCTACACAACGTAGGTAGTATATGAAAAAACATCGATGTAGAAAGTCACTTACATAAAACACTGTATGGTAAACTTCTTTGTGAGTTTCTCACATTTCATGTTCAATTATAGAGAAATAGTTTGCCAAACAAAAAGCGTTTTTCGAAAAAACTAAACAATTTACTTTCAATACTTCATAAAGTTCGAATAAGACCATCTCTGCGGCTTTCCCAAGATTCATAGATACTACCTTCTCGCAGTCAATGCCTAGGTCACGTCCGTCGCAGTGGTAGACGAAACGTTTGGACAATATTAAGTACAGGAAGAGTCGATTTTGTTGATGGAATGAACATTTCTGCTGGATTTTTTTAGGGACAATCACAAGCAGTTCGAGAAGTTCGAGGAGTACTGAGTACTTTAAAACATATTGGTGCCCATTTTAATGCTCAACAAACTTATCGAAGCAGAAAACGGAATTGTAAAAACGAGTCAAGTGTCTCCAGCAAAGCAATATATTGGATTCTTGTTTTTTCCAATGAGTTGTTTATATACAATAAAAAAAAAGATTGGAGACAATATGGGTCCCTGGGGAACACCAGCGTTGATGGTGAACGTATTCGAGAGATATCTATCAACGGCCACTTGCAGGAAACGTTCTTTTAGGAAGGTTAAAAGCCATACGCCTTATACAAAAATGATCCGACATGTTATAGCATCAAAGTTTGGCCAGCATACCCTCATGCCACACACGGTCAAAGGCCTTAAAAATTCCAAGCGCAACATCTCTTGATTCTTCATATTTCTTGATTGCGTTATTCCAAATATGAGTAACATACGATAGAAGGTTGCCTGTTGATATTTGTATCCGAAAACCACACTGATGATCGCTCAGGATGTTGAGGACTTTCAAATATTTGAGGATATAGTAGTTTACGGCTTTCGGTATGATTTTTGATATCACTGATTTTAGGAATCCAGGTATATTTCAGAAATGATATATGAAAAATTATAGAATAACTAAAGAGAAAATTGTAATGTTTTTATGTACTAATACTTATGATGAGCAAATATAATATTTTTATTTTCACATAAAATGTATTATTAATGTTCTGTCCATCTTATTGGTTATAAGATAATTTGTGTGATACAATAGCATTAACAATTTTTTTCCCTCACCTTCCCTCACCTTCGGCAATCTGAATAAAAGGAAATAATATTATGAGGATATAGAAAACTCCCATCGAATACGTTCATCATGCAGTCTCCGCAATTCTTTCAAATAATTGATCATTGATTTTGAAATAAGTCACATTATTGGTGTTTCATGTCAATAAAGAATCTGAAATTGATCATTGAAACGCAAACTATGTATTACTCATCCAAATTTACAGTATCGCTTTCGAGGTAGGCTCCTTTCAGAAAAAGCATCACTCAAACGAAAATTCCATTTATCAGAAAATTAATTAAATGCATTTTTCAGTATCGACTTCAATACTCGCTGCAAATTTTCTTTAGTCATTTTTTGAATAAAAATAGATGAATACGGTGGCTGCTCGATGCGTTTTATTGAGTTTTTGCTAGAATTCGTTCGCAATGGTAGCCTTGTGGTATAGTGCGTTATCGAGAAACATATTCTATGAGTTTTCATTCCACATATATAGTCTTATCCGATGAATTTGCTATCTCAAACGTCGCTTATTGCTTAGGTAATATGTGTCATTCACTGACACCTATTATCACATGAAAGGCGCCATTCAGAAGCTTTTAGACTGGTTTGCATATCAAATTCATGAACCCGTGTTAGGTTGCAAATAACTCGTTCTAAAATGTCTTAAACGACCTTGACACAATTGAGTTTTGCAGAAAACTCGGGTGTTTTAGTACTAGTCTAGTACCAAAACGAGCAACGATTTTCAGTCACAATGTTCTTCACTTTAGCGATTTAGCCTTTAAATGCCCTCTATCTATAAAGTCGATTCATCGTTAGTCTTATGCAACATTTTCAGCTCTTCGGCATATATGAAATTCCATCTGCAGTACTAAATATGAGTCGAATTTTTCGTTTCGTTATTTCAATCCATTGTTGAATTCGCAAAACATAAACTATGATAGAGGACAGTTGTGTCAACCCAACTCCAGAAATGATTTCGACAATCCCTCCACACGGGCTTTTCAAATGATAGATTTCCGGTACTTTCTAGGCAGAGTCTATGTATCATTTGTATCATTATCCTCCTGAATTGATGATTTGAATTTCCTATATAGATTTCTGATTATTTCAAACTACGTCATACCGTTTTGAATGTATCCCTACAGAGTAGGAATATATCCACCATGTATATCTGTCTAGTTATACGAGTGACTGTTTCAAAATAATATAATCCATTCTATCCAGAACAGAAGAGTGTTTGATGTCAAAAGCACAATTAATCCTTTTCCAACAATTATTTCACTACCAACTCGACCCAGCGGCAATATCGATCCCGTCAGTCTCACCTAAAGTTACCTTTATCCTGCAGCCAATTTGGAACGCGCTTTTATATCCCCTACAAATCCCTTTTTGTTCTCCGCGATTCTGCTAAGGCCCTGCTTGCCCTGAAGAAATATCGGATTCCGTGGCCGGGAATTAAATTAATAATGTTGCCTTCGGATTTCAATTGAGCGTTATTTCGCCTTTTTTTTCTCTGAGGTAGTATTAAGTTTCGAAACGGCTCAATTTGTGATAAGACTGAGTTCAGTTTTCATTTAAAAAACCCTAGCAAGAGATTGCTGAGACGTTACAAGAAAATTGTATGTAATTCGATTCGTATTCATGTGTAGAGTCTTCCAAAGGGTAGTCTCGAACCCTGACATATTGTTGAAGCTACATCCGTCAAATTAGTTATCATTTATTCACACTGTTATGCCAAGTCACCATTGACAAATACATCATTCAAGAGCACGTGCAAATGATAAAATTGGTTTCGTTAGAGTGGGTGTTCTGTTCGAGCAACGTACCGCGCGCTTCCATTTTACGGTCACCATAATCGTCCTACCGCATTGTGATGGATAAATTTGAGTCCACTGGTTCAGTGAACAATCGACCAATACTCGTACGTCGACGAAACGCAAGATTTGTCGAAAACATCGTCGCTGTCTGTGAGAGTGTGCAGGAGAATCCAAAGCAGTCGATCACAAGAACTCGAACTTTCATAGATCACAACTTGGCAAATTCTGCATCGGTACAACATTTGACTGACCTAAGAACGACCATACCAAACCATATGAAATCCAAGACCGTCTAATGCATTTCAAAAAAGACACTGTTTGGTGTGGATTTTGAGCTGGCGGCATCATAGGAGTCCATATTTCTCAGAGAAAGACGTTAGCCAGGCCATTACTGTCAACGGCGAACACTACAGGTCGATGAGTACCAACTTCTTTTGGCTTGAACTGGATGATCTGGATACCACTGATATATAGTTTCAATAAGAGGGCCATACGTGCCAATGTGGTATGAATAGCTCATGCCACATTGGATATTCTCCACTATCGATTTCAGGGCATGGTCATCCCATGAAAACCATATGAAAGAGGTAATACGGCAGGTTTCTTATTGCGAAACTTCGAAGTACACTGTTGGGGATAATATCCTCTATGATATTTCTATTTCTGTTCAAAATCTGTTCAAACTATGTTTTTCCGTTAATCAGCTGTCGCCTTCACACGAACGACAACTCTCAGAAGTTGAAAAACTTGTAAGCTAAGGGCTAACGAAGTCTTACCTTTTAACGTGTAATTCCTAACACGTCTGATTCCCATGATATTTAATCCATCATATAATAGTTTGTGTAGCGTTTCTACTGTTATATGTTTCAATTCCATAACAAATGGTTGGTATACAAAATCTGAAAGAAAAAGTTATTCTCAATGTTGGAATGAATCTAGTTGTTTCGAAAAGATATGTTTTCTACTTTGTATATGGAAGTAATTTTTTTTCATGATCGGCATATTTTAAGAATTTATTTTGAACTAGATTGTTTTCTATCTTTATTCGGAAGTCTCCACATTTTTTGTATATGAATGAAGAATAGAAAGCCAAGAAGCTTTTTAGCCAAAAATGAACCTCTCCTCAAACACAGATCCATTTCAGTTTGAATATTGAGATACTGGCATTGTTTACTTTTATCGCAAAATGCTTCCATTAAATGGAAGAACTCTTAATCGATGTTGATGAATTTCAAACAACATTTTATCAAAAATGTATTTATTGGTTTGAAGTTATTATGAATGAATGTGTTATCATCAGTTAATTGTTTTTACAGACAGAAATTACTGTCTCTACTTTTCCCTCCAATATAATCACAAAGACAAAAAACTGTCAAATATAGAAAATAATCATGAAATAATTCAAATTCATTCAAGAGAATACTTGAATTGAAAGATGTTCCAACCTCAACTTCAATATTCTAAAATATACATTCCGTATTCAGAATTCCATATTTTAATATTCTAAGTTCATAGTCATCAAATTTGATACGATCACAGGATATAGAAATATAAAACAATCTCCATATACGCAAACTTTGCACATATTGCATACTGAGCATTTTACCGTAGAACAGTGACCGGATAAAAGTTGCAATATCAGCATATAAATCTTTATAAATATTGAGGGACGTCAAGATCAACAACAGACAGTTTCGAGAAATTCATTCATTCAGTATCTATTGCTCTTTAAAAAAAAGTTTAAGCAATGCAGCATATCTCTTTTTCTTCGATGTTGCTGGGTGGCAGTATAATGTAAGTTTTTGTTGATTTATTGTGTTTTTGATTAATATTTTTGTGTAAGTTTATTCCTGAAGTATTTTCCCCGTTTTCTTACTATAAATATTTATTTAAGAGTCCTTTCATTATTTGGATGATTGATGAATGGGTGAAACAGCAAATAAAATCATCTGTAAATAAACCAAGTAAGTAAGCCAAGCTAGTACTGAGTTGCGACAATACTTCTTACCTGAATTAGTACCGTTATATATTATTTTTTTCATAAAAAAAACTTTGAGGAAATAATGAAAATGAAATATCGATTCTATGAACACGAATATCTGAAAATAAACTGGTGTTTACTTAACAATAAATAACAAAAATAGAAGCGAATCTGCTTCCAAAGTTATAAGAAGATTCACCTGTATACAGCTTCACTCCAACTCCGGGTCAAGTCCAATTATAAATCAAATTCATTACAGGGAAACATCATATTTCGTTACGTACATTTTAATTACCTAAATTCGCCTTTCATTACTCTCAGGGGTAATTAATGAAGTTATGGCTTTCACACCGATTGGGCAAGCAAGGACAGATTGAACTTACTTTGATACACTGAGAACGGAATGAGATTTTCTATCGTCGAAAGTAACTGAAATTGACTCGACATCTGACAGTCCAATTAGTCCAATCAGAGGACTAATTCAAGGTCTCATTCGTGCTACATAAACAAGGTAGTTTTATTTTATCATTGAAATTAGTGCCAAAAGAGGAATTATCTTTTATTTTTTTGTAATTTGTTAATCGTTTATCGAGCGGTTTAGACAAAAAAGGGATAATATTTACCTCAGTTATAGGTGAAACATCAGGAATAAAAATGTGTAGATCATGGTCGCTAAACTTTGAGAATAGCTTTGATACAAAGAAGTTTGAGTCCATCGAGTCTCTGAATCCAGAAGATATAATAAAAATATTCATTTCGAGTAATATTGCAAATCTATTCGTTTTCATATTTCTATAAAACCTAGTGTAGAATGGTAGATTTTTATCGGAAATTATTTTGATATATCAGATCCCAGTTCTCTTTGACATTGCTCCAAAAAGTCAAGTAAACTTTGATATCCTTCAAATATACTTGAGTTGAGTTTTCCCTCCCTCCAAAATGATATTAGTTTCAGGAGTCTTTAATATTTTAGAAATAAATGAGAGCATCTATTAAAAAAAAAAATTGGAAATCACAATTTGTGTTTGCAAAATAACGAATAGATGAAATAAATGTATAACAAGAACATATCCCTCCATTCATTATGAGGTATATTTTATTGTTTTGGTGGGTTGATTTGAGACAACTCAACTTTGAGACAAGATTTAACGAGTGGTTTGTCTTCATAAACGAACGAATATATATCTGAATACATGTTGAAGAGTTTCAGAGTTTGTGTCCCACTCATCAACATCATGATAACTTTTCGTTCGTTCGCTATACAATGACTTCCTCAAGCATAAACTCGCTTGAGGAAGTCATTGTATAGCGAACAAGTAATAAGAACAAGAACAAGAACAAGAACAAGAACAAGAAATAAAGACAAGTATTGTTCAAAAAGGAAGAAAAAGAATAAAAATGTAAGAGAAGTGGAAAAAAAACTGAAGCCAAACTCCTCAAAGCACAATGAAAGACTAGCATCGTCAACAGCAGAAGTTCAATCACAAATTATACTTTGAAACTTGCTTACCTTGTCAAACCGGGAATTACAGAAAGAAAAAAGGAGGTATATTATCACTGAAAAAAAAATGTGTACCACAATGTTATGAGGACTTCTTTTCAAATTTATAACAGATTTAACCACAATAAAAATATAATTTTGATAATTATTTTACTTTTATTTGATTACCTTAATTATTTGAATATTTCCTATTCATGTTAATATTTTTCTTCCATTAAGAGTCTTCACAAAGTTAAAAGTAACCTGTTAATGTGTTACGATGGCAACCATTAGACCATAATTACAATGCAAATTTATCGACTTTTACAGTCAATACATTTACAACTAACCACAATATCCCCTGAAATGTACCATCCTTTCCTTTGATATTTTTGAATTTTGCCATAGATTCATCACAAATTTCAAGAATTTCTAATGTTGAAAAACGACACAAGTCAAACTACATAATCTATTTGATTTTTCTGTCTATTACTATTCAACATAAATAATTGTAATAGACTATAACTGATACCTAACACCATTATCTTCAAGTTAGGTAACATTGTGCAAAAGAAAAGTTAGTATAGGTCGTGAACTAAGTTATCAAACTTTTGAAAAAACTTAAATCTCGTGTACTGAAAAGTGCTACTTTTCGACATATGTCGTTTTTCCTCCGGACTGACGATATGTATTAGTTATTTTTTATACTTGATAATGGTATAAAACTCGAAATCGGTCGACAAAATAAAATAACTACTGAAAATTGCACAAACTGTTTTAATTCATGTCTGTCTGTTTTGTATCCATTTTAACGACTTTTTTCTGATTCTTTGTCATACAATTTTCGTATATTACTATACTTTCCCATTTTTACAGACTGTTTTGTTTAGCTGATCCCAAGATTGCTATCTCGGGGACTAGAATAATCTCTTTTCAGATCGGAAATATCAGTGTTTGTTTAATTTTGAGATATTTGTCCAAAATTAGAATTAACAAATTTTGTTTTTTTTTGGCTCTAGCCCCTCCATTCCTAATGACATTCTCGATCCAAAAAGAGATTATTCTAGTCTCCCAAAACAGGAACCTTCGTCCAGTCTGACCTTGTAGGTCTTACCGTTTTCGAGATGACAATAGTGGGGTCAGCGAAAAAATCGGCCTGTAATTTTTTTATATGCCGTTGAAAAATTAATTCCATTTCATTTTATCTCACTGCTGAATGTGTTAATAGCCTGCTACCATCATTGAATATTCAACTTTTCACAAAATAGCACCCCTCAAGATGAAGTGATAGAGCTGTCATGCCTTAATTCCCAAAATAATAGCTTTAATTCTACGTGGTATTTAATTGGTCTTAAGTGGCACTTCTGATTTATGGTCTCTGACACTGCTTGACAGTTAATAGTATTGCGAAGTTTAAGACATTTCACTACCTTGTTGACATGACTAAAAGAAGTTTAATACACACATTGATCAGTGAAAATCTTCAATATCTCTCAGGAAATATATTTTTCAATTAATGAACATTGATTTCCGTGCCATTCATGTAATAGATTTTTTTGAAACATATAGTTATACAGTATTAACATTTGAAAAAATATACAGTTTCAAATCTAAAATAATATAACCAATGATTCAAGCTGAAGATACACATATATTATACAAAAAAATATATTGAATTGTATAGTTATCATCTTAACAATCTTTTTATTCACATTCATGCGAGTGATTGAAAATATATTCATTCATTCATTAGTGTCTGCCTGCACCGCTCACATTTAAAAAAAAAATCGATCGCAATGAATCATAGAAATTGATGAGTTCTACCACTAATAAGAAATTAATAATACTCAATCATAATTACTGTCAGGAAAGACAGAAAGCATTGTGATCATAATGGGAAAATAACTTGATAGCAGATGCAAGTTGAAAGGTATTTTTTCTGTACCTTGGGAGCTGTCTGAATTGTCCATTTAGTCCAAGTCTCCAGAAAACACTGCAGTCTCTTGGGCTTATTGCGTTTATTCTCCCATCTTCTCATGCCGCCCATTCCATCAGTCTCGTTCCTGTACTAGTTTGTACAGGTTCCGTGTTGGATGTTCTTCTGGGCGTCATTACGTACGTCCTTATATTGCCTGCCTCCTGTGAGGCAGGCTGTAGAACTGTTTCTATCCCTTCGTTACATAATCTGCAGCTGAGGTCTCCTTTGTACAGCCTGATTTTATTCAGGTGTCCTCTAAGCAGACAATGACCGGTTAGTAACCCTGTAATTATTGTGAGCCTATCTGTATTGAAGTAGTTCTTCGGTTCTTTTCTCGGACGGTTTCCTAATGAAGGTTTCACTGTGTTTGTTGCCAGGTACTTTTGTCCAGTATTCTGTGTGCTTCTTATTGGTGCATGTAATAATCTGGTTTCGTACAAATGATTTTGGTACCCCTAGAGCTGGTTCAGGACCTATATATAAAGTTGATGATCCACGTCTAGCGCATCCAGCTGAAAGGTATGAAATGAGGTGAAGTTTTAGGTTTGGAAAATGGTTGTTCACAACTGTCATCGAAAAAATACTATTGTCATTTGTAGGTTTCAAAAAGATTTCAACTTCAGCACGCACTATTTTTTCCAAAATAGGATTTTTCCAGATTTTTTTTTATTTTATCGCTCGAAAATCCTTTATTTTCTACGAAATTCGAAAGAAACTTACCTGGGCAATGAATTGATAGAATTGAATTACTACCTGGTAGGTTGTTCTCATGAAAAATGAGGATTAAAACTTGTAATGTTTTTTCCACTTTTGTTTGTAACCAATGTTATTGCATTTTCGTCCTACAAGAATATTTTCAAACGAATATAATAAACTGAAATAATTAACAATGTATACCTTTCTATACCTTTCCAGAAGAATTTCATCTCCAACTGAATGTGGCAGTATTTCGTGATCTGAGAAAAGAATTCTTCTGTGTCGATCACAAAATATTGCTTCAAAAACTTGAAATCTATGGATAAATGTTTGAAAAAATCTGTTTAAAATCTGTTTTGCCGTTAACCAGCTGTCGCACCCCTACGAAAGACAACTCTCAAAAGTCGAATGTATTTTTTGAACGGGTCAGCTCAAAAACTGGAAATTTGGGATAATAAAATTAATGCATGTATATTTTATTTTGGAGTGAAACTGACAGATGTAACTTTCAAGATGTCGACTTGGCGCCATCTGGGATTCACCATCAGGGGCCAAATGCGGTTCCGTGTAATCGTCAGAAGACCTTGTGATTACAAGGACTAACCTGCGGGACATCCGGGTCCAGGATAAATTAAACAAGAATGATTGGTATTGAATGACGTGGTGTTATCGATGAAAAGTAATTATTGGACAAGCAGTCATAGAAAAGAGGGCAAACCGCGTACACGTGTTTCTGGCTGCACCCGTGACGAAGTTGGAAGTTAAACTTTGTAATCACAAGATATTCCAAAACGCAGTTGACCCCTAATGGTAAACCCTTTTCGCAACCAAGTGTTACCTATCCTTTACACTTGGCTGTATCGTACTGACGAAGGCTAAATGGCCAGAAATACCTGTCTGCGGTTTTGCCCTCTTTTCTTTGAGTGCGTGTCCTAGAGCACTTATTAAAAAAATAATCAAAGAAAGAAGATTCTCCTTCCAAAATACAGGGGTGAAACCCAAATATCAAAAAATTCCATTTGTAGAAAATTCATCTGTTAAACTTAGAATGCTACTCAATACCGAAGAAATAAAAGTGGCTTTTTCAAATGAAAATACATTTGGAAAGCATTTTTTCTCGAAACAAAAAACTAAAACACCACAAGAAATTCAATCCAATATTGTGTTCAAATTGAACTGTGGAAGCTGTCACAAATACTATGTTGGTCAAACACGAACACGAACTTCAGAACACATGAGAGACTCTAAGAAACTGAATATGAAAAATCCCAAAGCTCTCGTTGAACATGAAAAAAGAATATGGACATATTTTTGATTTTGATCATCTAACTATTTTAGATGTTCAACCATTCTTATCAAAAAGACTTTTGAGCAAAATGATACCTATCCTCAAATGCGATAGTGTTAACACTAGAAGATATGTCGATGGCATTAAAACCGCATATTTTAATTTGATATTTGAAAATCCTGAATAATTTACACTTTTTTCATTCTTTTTCTTTCTGCCATTGATTAAAAAATAGACACCACCTTATCAGAATCAGAGATAAAGCCATTCCATTGTTTTATGTCGTTTTGTGTTGGTGTTGTCTCGAAAATTTGTTTGTTTGCAATGTGTTTTTTATTTTTATTTTTGAAATACGTATCTAATATGTCTGATGATTTTTAAAATAATATTATCATCGACACGAAAAAACTACTTTTCGGTTAGTAATTTAA
>WOGJ01043834.1:0-12198 GCA_015342185.1 Leptinotarsa juncta | reverse complement strand
TTACAAAATTAATAAGATTAACCGAAAATAACAATTTTATTAAACAAAAACTGAATTTACAAAAAATTAACATACAAGCTACAACCAAACAAATAAATGAGTATAGATGATGAGTATAGAGAAGTGTTCATCAGAACGCGAAGTCACATTGCAAGTCGCAACGGAAATAGTCTTAATATATCTACAAGTTGAATAACTAAGGCATATACGTCAAGAAGGAAGCAAACAAGAAATTGGCTTGAGAACGTAGCGCAATAGAATGGTAGAGAAGATAAAACCGATAAATGGCAGTGAACCAAGAAACTGATAAAACAGAAAAACGGACCATTCCCTTATTCAGTCCTTGAGAAACATGGATCATAGAAAAAGTATACAAGGAGCATCGGAAAGAATGAAGATAGCTTCGGTGTATACTGTGTTGAAAGAGACTCGACGGATCACACAATTTTCTACTGTCAAAAATGGACCCAAATAAAACAGACAACCTTCATGCGAATCAATTATGACCAGAAAGATATTCGCGGAGATTGAATGCAAAAAATTAAAACACAATATGATCAAATCAATAATTTCAAAAAATGAAGCTGGAAAAAAATTGGGCTGAGGGTGATCATAAGAAGCGAATTCGACATAAAAGGAGGAGTTTATGTTGGGGTAGCCAGGACTGGGACATCATCCTGGAATGCCATAATACCGTGTGAAAAATAAAAAAATTGAACATAAAATATTTGAAACTTGAACATAAACATAATTTCGAATTCAGTATCAGTCGAGTGATTCTGATCCCTCGACTGAAATCGAATACAAAAAACAAAATCGTAGAATCGTGTTTGTTATATGTGTTATATTGTGTTGACACCATGAAGGGCTTACGATGAAAATGTCGGTAAAACTTGAAACAACGCAAAGTCCACAGGTATTAAAAAGATAATAGGGTCGGGTGTCACTAATGTTTCAACATGGGTAATAATAGAAATAGAAAGTTTAAAAACTTACAATACTTTTTTGGGTGTTTTTAACCTTCCACAAATACCCAAAAAAGGTCGATAACAACTGATTTTCCTCCATAAAAAATGACTTTCGTTAAAACTATTTAAATTTCAATTGAGAATTTTTTTTTCAGTAGATTTCAATTTTAATAAATGAATATAGACTTTTCAGAAAATAGATCTTCTGTTTCATGAAGATTACTTATAATGAATCAAAATAGTTGCGTTACTACGGAACCGCAGAAGGGCTACATATTTTTATTATTACTTTCTTGGAAATTCCGACTTTGACAGTCGTGATTTCGACTGAGGGCGATGATATATTCTCTTATAGAGACACCATCTATGGGCTTGTGATGTATTGCTTGGAACCTTTGGTGTAGTAATGATTTATTTTACCACCTCGACACGAGTTTCGATCACCAAGTAATCATCTTCAAGAGGAAGATCAAACATTGACCCTCCACTCAGATGACGATCATTTTGATTCCATAGTGAAGTAATAGATCCATATTTCATTATTTCATCCATTGTCACATACCTATCTACGCAAAAATTCTAGTTTGTTATGTTCAGACATGGCCAAACACTGCTCAGAATCATCAAGACATTCTTGTTTTTGGTCTTTTGATCAACAGTGAGCTCGTGCGGAACCCACTTTGAAAGCTTTCTCATAGTCAAATTTTCATACAGTAAAAAGCCAACACGTTCTTTTGATAACTTTGCAATATCAGCTAACTCACGCAATTTCACTTTTCAATCATGCAAAACGATTTTGTAGTTTTTTTTTATTATTTTCTGGTGTTACTGCCTCATTTGGACGTCCACTGCATCATCGGTGTCTCTACGACCACGTTTGAAGTCAGCAAATCAACATTTAATTGTTGTTTCTGATGTAGCGGAGTCTTTATAATACTTTTCGAGTCATTGCTTTGCTTGAATGATATTTTTTCCCAACAAGAAATAGTGTCACTCTTAGCACAGTAACTCACATTCTTACTAGTAGAATATCATGAAATTTCAATAGCTTTTTTTTGAAGGTTAGTACTAACTGAAAAAGTAGTGAAGGCTATAAAACTAGTGCCATCTATGTGTTAGGCCCGGGGCTTTTCAGCCCAGGTAGTAACGCCTTATAGAAGAGACACTCAACTGGCTGTACTTCGATGTTGAAAGGTCAAGTTTTTGTGACCTATTTTGTGTGTTAAGGGTGTTTGATAGTATGTAAGCGGAAAATTCAAGTTATTAGAAACTTACCAGATATATAATTTTAATGCAAGAGGGAAATTATTACCATATCCACTTTCATTTGACCGTGTTTCAGTTCAGTATTAACTCGACGAATATATAAAAATTTGCATTCATCATAAAAGTACATGGCTCCTATTTCATGCTGAGGATATCTTCTGTGAAGTATTCTATGAGGTACTTTATCCTTGTTTTTCAATATTGTTACTAAACCAAAAAATAAATTGATTTAGGCTTTCGCGGCCGAGATTTTCATGCACTTTCGAACCACCACCCGAGTCAAAAGCGAGGAATTATCAATACCCTGACAGAACTAAGGTGGCTACAGTGCAATGCAATGTAACGACATCAACAGATAATAACACTTAGGCCAATAGCAACGCATCAACAAGAAAGGCGGGCTACCTGAGTGAACGAGAAATCAGTAGTCATCGGTGAATCATCAAGATGAATAAACCTCTGAAGAAGCCAGACACTCGTGCTGGCGAAACGTTAGGATACAGTTCCAAACCGAGACGGCCTTCCAACCCGAATGAAGATCGTAACAATGTAAATCAAAACAATACACTTAATTTAAATTTTTTCGTTATTTTAGATTCTGTTCAGTAGATAGTATATTCCTTATGTCACTGCTACCTCACAATTTTTTGTTGAAAATGGATTTATGAAGAGAATGTCCAAATGAATTTTTGTAACTAATCCTGTGAATTTTTGTAACTAATCCTGATATATTTGTGATGCACTTTTTGCAACCTTTGGTGTAGTAATGAATATTACTGGAGTTTTTCCCAATATCAAACCGTTATTTTAACACCTCGACACGTGTTTCGATCACCAAGTGATCATCTACAAGAGGAAGATCAAATTTTTGATAATTTGCTGATCGAAACACGTGTCGAGGTGTTAAAATAACGGTTTGGAGTTGGGAAAAACCCCAGTAATATTCAATTCTGACAGACATAGTCTAAAATTCTCAAGTCCATTTTTTTGGTGCTTTATTCATCGAGTAAACTGTTATTTCAAACATATGTCTCGTTTTGTTCAGAGGTCCACGCTCCACTATAAATTATGGGATCCCGCTCAAAGTGTGCTCATTTCATCCGTTCCGAGGGTCTAAGCAACCGAAAAGTGATGGTATAATTCAGAGAAACATGGCGCCGTCGACTTGGGACCATCGGTAATAAGTGTCTGGAAATGGAGTGGCAAGCACGTAGCCTCATCAATCCATCGAAACATTTCAATCGGTTCCGGAATGCCCCAGAGCCGTAATAATACCTTGGGAGAGAGTCGATGTCGAAGTTAATTTATCGAGAATCAGCCCGGGTAATGGATACAGGAACTTGATTATTTACCTACGTCATAGTCTGATCGAACTTCGGCGAAACTAGAACGAAATAAACTTAATATGGCCAGATTGAATAGATGAGACTATTGGAGGTTAACATCAATTTCATTATTGTTCTGGTAAACGAACGTAACTAAAAAAAGTATGTTTTATCTTGCAGTAGAAAAGAAACGTTGAACAATTTCTGTTGTTTGTATTACTGCTCACCAAGTTTGAAAGTTTATCATGTTATATGACTATGTGTTAATCTCACATAAATATCACCCTCGAAGTTTTTCTATTTTAATCCGAAATGAAACAAACTCACCGCAAGATTTTTTTCACGAAACGAGTTGATTAAATCACTCTCGGATGATAAGACACATTTTTTCATCACTTACGCAAGAAGTATGAAGTTTGACATTTTTCAGATATGCAAGATTATCAAATAATCGAAGCGAATTAATTAAACTAAACTAGAATGCAATAATTTTAAAAAGTTCCTGTTTTTTTCCATTGAAATAATATCTTTTCAAATTCACAATATTCCACTTGTCTAATCCATATTCATACCTGTATTTGTTATTGTTATCTCTTCGATATTAATAATTATTGATGAATGCATTGTCGTCAGGTTGTTTCGATAGTTCTCCATGACATCTCAAATATTTCACATCTTTCACTGACCTGCTTCTACTTCATAAGTATTTATTATTTTATCTTGAAAGTGCCGGAGCCTTCTATGGATGTCTGATGAAATCGAAAACATTTATCTCTCCCAGGTTTTGTACACTACAGAATTTGGCAAATACCTGACGAAAAACAAGCAAATGCATCGACAGATTTTTTGAAATTGAATTGAATGGGTGTATTTTTAGGAAAGTTTAATTTTTGGGAAAGAAAGTTTTTAGCCTTCTACATTTTTTCTTTCAAATTGGTTTCTTTTTTCAACTGAAAAACATGAAAAATCTAATTCATAAGTTGAATCTAAAATAGGAATTGATTTGGTTATTGAACCACATACACGAGTTTTTCAGAAATTTATAGTTTGTATTTTTTGCATACCAATCATGTTCACGGTAGCAATGATCTAAATCTAGAGAGAATATGCCCATGTACAAGTCACTCTGTTCAATATTCTTCTCTTGCCATTGAAGTTATTTTTTATTTCAATTCGTGTTCGAAATGTATGTGTTTACATATGTTAGTATGACATATCACTCATAACGTCTGTTTACTACGAAGGCTCTGCATTGCGATAAACCTACCAAATAAATTACTTTACTAAAACTATCAGTTTTAGAGACAATGCATGACTTCTAGTGAATCAGTATTAATTTACCTAATGGAAATGTAAACGAGCTAGTACAAATGGGATGGTTTAGCTGAAAGATAATATTGTTAACGGTTTTTGGGTTTATGGCCTTCCACAATCTGAAAAAATAAAAGATAATCAATAGAGAATCTGCTGAAGGGCCAACTGAAAAGCTTACCCCGAAAAGTGACTGCGTAATATAAACTACTGGAAAGTCCAGTTAGTCAGTCATATTCATAAATGTTGACTTGTATCAAAAGAAATTAGATATATCACAGTTTGAAGCAAGATTTTCATAGTGAATACAGGTTTTGAAAACGAAAAAGGGTTGTTTTACGAAACGTTAACCATTCAAATATCAATATTTAATGTTTTTAATAGAATGTTTTCAATTTATAGGCAAAATGTATGAATACAAGTTACTGGCTAATTGGACTTTCCGGTAGCTTATATTACGCACTAACTTTTCGGGGTGAACTTTTCAGTTTGCCCTTTACTACACTTCAGCAGATTCTCTATTGATTTATCTTTCATTTTTTCAAATTGTAGAAGGTTATAAACCAAAAAAAACAGTATAAAATATTGAGCCCTCCACAAAAAATATCGTTCAAAGATTATTTCAATAGTAGCATCAAATCAATTCGTACTTATAAGAGAATTGTATTAAATTTAATTTTCAATAATTCGTGATAAATATTATTTTCAGCAATAAGAAGGTTATTTCAACAAAAACTGGTCAGCTATAAGTTGAGGTTTCCATCTAACATTATACTTTTCTATGCAAATGCCTTCTTGAATAACTTGGTATTTGCAGATCGTCACATGGTGCAAAGCAGAAAATCGATTCATTTTTTCCCTTTGGTTGTAAGAATAGACGCCATGTATGGTGTTTTTGTATTCTATTTATCTGCTTTGGTGCTTATTCTATTGTGCATAATTTATATCTTTTGAATTTTTTGAATAACAGACAAGTGCAATATTAACGTGCAATGAATAAGTATCGATATCAGTAAGTTTCAGCCATCTCAAGAGGGTCAAATCAGATTGATAGAACTACTCCACGAAATAAAAAAATTACATTGAAAGGAGCATATTTTTTTGAGAGAGTGATTTTTGGGAAAGAATGGTTTTGGCTTTCTACTTCTCCAACATTTTTTTTTTGTAACAAGATGGAGAAGTAGAAAGCCGAAACCTTTCTTTCCCAAAAAAGTTACCTTCCGTAATCCATTGAACCTCACTGTGGTAACTCAAGAATCTTCTAATGATTGCACAATAGTTTCACCAACATTTGCTATAAGTACTTAACCAGTTCACATATGAACTCCTTAGTGGTCATAAGAGAAATGTTACTCAGTACAGAACATTTATATGCGATTAAGATAGATTTCAGAAAGTAAATGGTATAACATGATAGTGGTAGCTCAACTATATTTGCCAGTACTAAAGTAGCACTATATTGAAGGCAATTAAAGGGATTCAAGGAAAATGGTTACGTATGTGATATGATTGACACCTGTTTCATGCAGATATCTTTTTGGCATAATGCAATTGATTTAATAGCTACTTAAAATTTCTCTCAGTGTGATTATGGCTATCCAGCCTACAGCAGACGAATAAGAATCCAAAAGATGTTAGTTCTATTGAAGAACGCCTGGTTGGCTCATCAACACACTTATCAGATTGTGCTCTCTGTGTGTTTTTCATTCGTTTTTTGCTTCTTTACTCTCTTACATCCACTTAAGTATTGATCCCTTTCTCGTCGAACCCGTCCAATCTCTCCATTCTATCGTTTTCGAGCGTCTGTTTCATTGAACAGATGGGTTAAAGCCATCACATCTCACTTAGGTGAAAGCTGAAATTGTATTCGCTAAATATGGTGAACAGAATACAACGTTTCAGTAAAAATGATGCCTCTAAATTCTAAACTGACGATCATTGTAGGTTACAGTTCACATTAAATACAACCAAATACCTGAATTACCTAAACGTTATAATCTATTTCCGCAATACCTTTTCCATAGGCGCACATAATGAGTGGATTAAAAAGTTAAAAATGTAGTGTATTTATTTTAAACATTCATTGTTGTATGATTTTTTATAGTTGTATGTATACGGTGAGTAACAGAAATATGGAACACTCGCATTATTAATTGTTTTTTTTGAACAGTCAACAGTCAAGGAGTTTCCAATGAACAACCTTAGTGGATTGAGGATTCACGAATTTGTATCAATTTATTTTGAAAACAATAGGGTGGATTCATGCACTCAGTCTCAAGTTGTAAGAAATCATAAGCAGTTTAATTTTCAGTAGCAATATTCAGGCAGGAGCATAGATATTACCTGACCCATACTTCTCATTATATTTATGTGCAGAATCCTTCAGTTCAAACCACTTATATTATAAGATGAACAATGTTCTCTTTACTTCATAATATTGAACGATGATTGTTGTTTCAGGAAAATTGTCAGAATTATATCAGAATAATGGCGAGGAGTACAACAGGACGACTTTTACTTTGCGGAACAAATGCTTTCAAACCTCTTTGTCGGGATTATATAATTCATACAAAAAACTACACCGTGGAAAAAGAGAAACCTGGCCAAGCGGTGTGTCCGTATGATCCTCATCATAATTCGACGGCAATATATGTTGGTGAGTACTAGTTTATCATTTCCACTTTTTTCCTTAATATATTTTTTCAAATGTGAAAAAATTGGTGAAGCGTCCTAGAGGTTGACTTTTATTTTTGAAGATCTGCAAATTGGATTTAAGAAAATGCTTACTGAATGATTCAGATGAAACCAGTTTTTATGAAATCATCATTTTGTGATTTCAGTGAATTTTTCTCAAACTCCCTTAGATTTTTACTTTTCAAAAACGTATTCGGATCAATAGAATGTATTTATGAACTGTGAGAACAAATTGAAAATTGCAAAATTTTGGTGTCGTATTGTCTCCTAAATATCCTAATTTTTAACAAAAAAGGAGTGATGAAACACAAATTGTTGAGAGCATACCGATTTTGAAAGAAATTGTTCAATGTTTTTCAGTTCTGTTTGCAGGAATAGATTGTTCAAAGTTGGTTCTAGGTCAAAAAGTACTTAAGATGTGTGAAATGAAAATATTTTCTTTATTTTTTCTGTATTGAAGTTACCTACTGTACATGGAAAGGGGTATTATTTTCTTGTAACTAACCAACCAAATACCCTAAATTTTGAAAGTGCAACTGTACTCTCAAATATGATTTCAAAAATTGATATATGTGTATCAAGATTTCTCTGAAAAAATAATATTGCTCGTGAAGGAGCCTCATGTTGGGCGGGACAATAGCTGGTTGGGTTGGCGTGAGTTCCACTGGTCAACAAGTGCCTTTCAGGTCAAACTTTTTTCTCCATCTCCGAAAAGTAAAACGAATTTTCACTCGATTCGGAATAGCGTCTAAATTTTTTTTATGAAGTGCCGCTTGCAAAAATGGCAAAAGTCATAAACAAATAATTGAAAAAAAGTGTTTGGTTTTTTACAAGTCTCTAAAACCTACTGAATAAATGAATGAACAATAATCTACGGTTAAAAAATGTTCATTTTTATTTTCCAGTTTATTATGCATTAATTAATTAACAAACAGGAATATTGAAATTCAATTTAAATAACAAATCTTTTTTTATTTATTGGAGATATTTTTGAAAGGTATCAAATAGATTCCCGTTTGAAAATTGAGAAAAATTGTTATTTTTCAATTTGTAATCAACAATTTACTTGGGTAAAAAATAAAAAAGCTCCATTGATCATTGAAAATAATTTTTTTGATGTCGATCTGTTCTTTTATGATCAGAGGCTAGATACATTTTTTTCAAATTTTATCTGTTATGAACAAATGTGTTGTTCATCAGATGATTTTAAATTTTATTTAGAAACATAATCTTTGATGCAAATTATGATTTTAAAAAGAAATGATTTTCTGAAAATTACTTTGTTAATTAATTTTTCTCTATCACTTGTAATCAATATTAAGAAAGCATTTTTTCAAGTCATAATTCGTCTTGCATATACTCATAACTTGTAAATATTTACTATGAAACTTATTGATTCTCTATGAATTAAAAAACAATTTAACCCGAAAGAAAACTTTTAAGGGTGTGAAAAAACATGTGACGTGTATTCCTCTGAAAAATTAAAGCTTTGCATACAAGCAAAATTTCTCAGTGCGAGACCATGATCTTTCCACATATAAATCAAATGTAAAACAATAACATTAATGTCAGATGAAAACTCAACATTTTCATCGTAAACGACAACCAATAATGTCAAATGAAATTTTGGTGAGATGTAGTAAATACTACTTGACCATCTTTTTTTTTAACAATTTGAGTTGTGGATAATATGTAGTTGAACATTTTGTAAAATTGATTCGAAGAAAATCTGTATAAAAGGACAATGAGAGAACAACACAATTATATATTCGATGGAGCTTACAACATTTTTTCTATAACTGAGGAGGTAACAGGAGTAAGGTTCCAATATAAATGAAATATTTTTTTAATTTTTAATTCTCGATTTGGGGAGGCTCTACACACTTTAGAAAACCTATTATTATTTGTTATATCGATACATTTTTCCATTTGGTTTTTATTTTGGTCGAATGTGCCAAATCACTTGAAATCCTCCCGTGAAAGTATCTATAAAAGAGGGACAAATCTTCAACTTTTCTTCAAAGTTCCAAGTGATGTGATCAAGGTTGCAAGTGATGAAAGCGTCTCCAAACAGGCGGATGACTCTTTTTTGGATGGAATCCAGTTACTTCAGGGTATGCTTAGGGGCGAGGTTTCATACTCGAGAACAATACTCTAAAGAAGGTATAATTTGAGCTTCATGAAGCATGAATCTGTTGAGAAACAGCCTTTGCAATTTCAGCGACATGATTGTGACAAGACATATGGTATCCATGTTAATTCCCAACAAACTTATCAAAGCAGAAAGCGGAATTGTCTAACCTAACATTATCATATCCGGTTCGGAGATATTTATCTTTTTGGAGAAAACCGATGCCAATGATCTTCGATAACATTTTCATATAATCAATGGATTAATCAAAGAAGAAGGCCTAACAACCTCTCGCATTTCATAATAAAACCAGTTCTTCTTACATCACCTTTCATTACAAGTTTAATCATAAATTTATTCAGCGAGCGTGGAAAGCTTCCGTCCGACATTAAAAAAGCTGAATCAAACACAAGCTCACGCAAAATTCATCTCTACATTATGCATTTTTCAATTTAGCTTCCTCAGAGAAAACGAGGAAGCACTCCACATTAACTGGCGTATTTTGTATTCGTGTTCTCAGATGTGGATTTGATTGCGGCCTCTTTAAAAATTCATTCAATTAACGAATCGATGGAAAAGTCCCGGAGAAGCTTTTCGACTGGAATGAGTGGAGCAGTCGCATGAGAGGAACTTCAAGGAAATCAATAGTGATATTTCTACTTTTTATCGAAATTTTTTGCCACCGCTTTCTGAAGATTGATTTCTAGTGGGTATACACGTTGATTGAAACTGTTAGAAGTTTAGACGGATTTCCTTTGCGCTATTTGTAAGTATTACATAGAAGTGTGGAAAGTTGGTGAAAGGAAAAATGTAGATACCAAAAAGAAAGTATTTTCGGATCTCAAAATTACTACACGTATAGAATTGCCATCTAGTGTAACATACAAGATATTTCCAAAAGCAAATAGCAATTAAAAAATTGTTATAAGGTGAGTAAAATGATTGACTTAGAAAGCCCTAGACATGCCGTTAGCATGGAATTTTTCGTACAAGAGTTTTTTCAAAGAAAAATTACTGTACCTACGGCATTAATATATACAAACAATATAATATATACAATAATATATACAACAATACAAAATGCGAAGATTATACAAAGTGGACAACATTATATAATGCAACTCTTAAACGGGACCCAAATAAGTAGGTAGGTATTATTTTCAGTACTTTCTGGTGAAAAACACAATAATGCGACGTCATTGAGAAGGCACTAATTTTTTTAGGAGCATGAGTCTCGTGATATTTCGTATTTTAATTCTTTCCTCGAACATTTATTTTTCAAAATCAGACAAGCAAGTACTTGGTTTATTTGGGCAGTTTCAATATTCTATTCACTATCTGCAACCTTACTGAGTATCATAATTTAAAAATTATTCAAAATCTGCCGATTGTATCTTTCACTTCCTGGCAATAATGTAGTCTGTCCACAAATTCATTTTTCACATTTTGGAATTTTCTGGTGTAATTGTAAGTTATACCACTTTTCTAGTAAATAAATATAATGGAATACCATAATGATTCTACATACAAACGAAATGAATAGGTTAGTACCTGTGTATAATAATTTAACATTGATGGAATAAATTGAATCATACCTAAAAAATATTTCAGTTGAAACGTTTGGAGATTGTATCCAAAGAAGACCACGGCAAAACGGAAGCTAATGAGAGCAATGAGAACATTGATGCCAGCGGTGAAAGCCTATATTCTTAAATAAATTTGATTATTTTCAATTATTATTTACGAAAATTTACTTTCGTTTTATCTAAAAAAATTCGAAAAAACACCATTGTAAAATTATTCTGACATGAATTTTCTTCTGGTATTCAATTAATGCGAAATCTCAAATATATGGCATGATCATTCATTTTTTGTTATTGTTAATGAAAACACCGAAATAACATGATAAGTGACAACTACCACTTGAATCTGTATTAAGAAAATGTACTGTGTACATTTTTCATTATTCTTTCATGCTTGAAAAAAGGAAAATGATAACTAACAAATATAATTTTTGGCAAAGAGTTAAAAGATTTTTTCAAATTCAATGAATTTGAAAAAGTCGTTCGTCTTATACTTCGTGATTTTAATAATAGGCAAACATTTTAATAACAACTGAATACAACACTAGATCTCTCTCTTGAAAATTTAAAAATCAAATTGCTGCAAGATATCAAATAACCTTGCCCCCAAAAATCATACATTTCTTAGAACTGATCATTGATATTAATCAAAATGAACAAAATACATTTAACGACTTCATTTTAGATATCTGATAATATTTTGGAATAGATTCCGTACGAGAATAAATGCTATTAATGTGTAGAAATCCAAGGAAAACTGTCCCCGATGATTTAAATATTTTTTTTGTGAGAATAGTTCTCACAGTGTATTTCATCAGTTCGGACTTCCATTGTCTAATCTAATATAACTCTGATTTGAAACCCTGAAAAAAAAACAATTACAAAATTAATAAGGTTAACCGAAAATAACAATTTTATTA
>WOGJ01043462.1:0-12589 GCA_015342185.1 Leptinotarsa juncta | reverse complement strand
CCACTAAATAAAGACGTTTCGACTCGTCAAAATCTGGTTGGCAACTGTCGTGTTCAAGCTTCAAAATCAAACACGTTTGATATGGAGCGTGAGCGGTTGTGGACTCTCCACGCTTCCGGAGGCTACTGTCAACCACCTTGTCCACATAACTTGCATATAAAAATTTCAAATGAGAAAATAATAAGCGAGTGAAAGTTCTGTGAAATTTTTGGCATTACAACAATGAGCAATGTCAGTAAAATAATTTTCAATTTTTATTCAATTTTAAATTCGAAAGTGAAACTAAACGGAAAAATGTGCATTATCAATTGTTCAAACGCAGCACCATTAACTGGTAATGCAATGTAATGATATTTTACTTCGTCCCGTACAGAGCACATGGCAAGTTCTTTTTGTAAATTATATACAGTAGTTAGATGTACCTCTTAAACTTTTGATTGAAACCATCCCCATATAAAAAAGCAAGTTGTAGTCAATTCGGGGAATTTTGTAGAACCTCTTCTTCCAATCCAGGCAAAGAAACTTCTTTTCACATCTTGATGCTATTTCATTTGGTGCAAGAATTATGTTCTTCTACCAACTGATTTGTTACCCAATGTAATCATTCTTTAAGCTATTCAATTATCAATTAATTCAATTATAAAATATTGAAATTGGTTAGGGTTTCTCAGAGATCGACGGATTGAAAATCTATAAACACCATTTTTTTCAGTTTCAAAGTTGAATAACGTCATAACAATATTTAAATGAAATTGGCAAATATCAGTTCTCCTCGAATCTCTGAAATAATCGGAATTTTCCAAATTATCTTATTTAAATGAGTTCAAAAAGTCATGTGAATAAACTCTAAAATTTGCAACTTTTTCATGATTTAATTGATTTTGTATCTCTTACGATTTTAATTTTTTTATGCTGATCCTATGTATGTTGAACATAGTGTATATAACCCATGTGAAATATCTATATTTTGTCTGATTTGTTACTTTAATATATTTTATTGAATTAGAGTACATTGTTGAGTTCAAATGCATACCAATTTTTACAAAAGAGCAACTTGTGAGCCCTCCCTTAATAATAAAAATGAAAAAGTTTTTGGCTTAAATTTTATTACAAAATCAGCTCATTAACTTTATTTGAATTATATGGGTTTAATTTTGAAATGTAAACCAATCAAAGAAAACACCAAGCACTTCAAGTCCTGCACAAGATAATAAAAGCACCTTAATCCTTCTGGATCCTTCGACTGACTCACATCAACCAGAGACCCAGTTTTCGATGTGGTAAATGAAATATGTTCATCTTTTATTACAATTTCCAATTCTTGTCTTCCAATACGGTCCGGAGGGGGCCACAAAGAATCATCTTCTTGCATTATTTCGGAGTCGACGATGATTCGTTTCAATTCCTCCATAACACACTGGTGAACATACACTTCCTTTCTAATCATGGTGTCGTTTTTATAATTGGAATTGTTGGCGTATCTTAGTTTACCATCCGGGCGAAATTCGAACTCCAAGAATTCATGCCCGAATTTTCCTTTATGTCCAACATAATACCGAATATAAAAATCGGCCATAATCGATAAATTTATGAAGACGGAACGTTTAGTGCGAGAGAGTAATAAATTATAACTGTAAACAGCTTGATGCTTGATACTTCTTCGGATTCCGATTTGAAATCTAACCTCTCTTATGTGTCTTACTTTTTACAATCGTTTTATGGCATCTTCCTTTGGGGCAATACCGACAAGGTTTTGGTTAAAGAACAACTTACCACAGAAAACTGTAGTTAGGATGTTCTGTGGTGTTACAATAAAGGGGCAAAATGTTTTTTGTTTGAATAATTGATCAGGGTTCCAGAAATATAAAATAGTGAGAGAAATCAATCTAATATCCTTTTTATACCAAAACAAAACACTACAATAGTCTACAACTTCGCACAAGTATTAGCGTCACACAGAAAAATTTTACTGCAATCATGATTTGGCGGCACATCGATATTGTGTGCCAATATTCGGTATTGGGGGTGTTAATTGTCATTCTTAGCCTTGAATTTAAATAATCTGAAATTTGGAAATATAATTTAATTGCAACTGAGAAAGTATCATGTCATCTGGGTAGGTTGTTAGGACAACATTTTAACCAAACTAGCTTTGTTTCGGTAGTTTTCGTTCACCAACAACTTGACAAAATAATTATATAGGGTGGCAACAAAGATTTAGTATTTGTATAGATTGAGAAGAAAAACAAACATATGGAATGAGCATATTATATATAGCGTTTCTTTTATAGCGTGATAACATTACTATATTCTAATCCGTAACAGATAATGGGAAAAAAGTAACTATTACGGGAAACACTACAATGGTCAAAGAAAATTTTGAAGCATTTTACCCTTCCTGAGTTATTTAGGGAAAACTGAAAATTCTGTTTTTGTCTTTTTACTAATAGAATTATTATATCAGAAAATATAAAAAATGGAAAATAAATAACAATTGTCATGTCATGTTACAATAAACCTGTGATTGAACGTTTCGTGTTAACACGGCCAACATAAACTTCTGTTTTTGAAATACGTAAATGTCTCAATACAAATATTGATAAAGCAATGAAATCATAATTCAGTGATGTATCAAACTTGATATTTTAATACATTTCATTTAAAATAACGAATAGACGAACAATTTATTTTTCAATTAATTTTTGGGAGAATATAAAACCAATTCAGAAAATTATTTCTACATGATTAACTACATTGAAAGAGCAAATCAAAATACAGTAAACCCCATGACAGTAAACATAACCAGCTAAATGGATCAGCAGTTTACCGCTGATCAGTAAACCGCGGTTCCATTTTTTATATGGCTGTTTGTTTTTGATATCACTGTTTTCTATACTAGCTTTCTCATGTGTGGACATTTTCGCTATCTATAGATAATTAGATTATGAAATTCCATTTACTTTTGTCAACACTGCTATCAGGTTTTGTGTTCAGTCTGTAGACTGTGTCATGGTGACAGTTAACAGTTCTTGACTTTCTGTTGTCTGTAGATTACTTCCTATTACTTTCTAAATTCAATTGAAAGTTATAATTTTGTTGTTGCTGAGCATTAATTAAAATGAATATGAAAATAGCAAACAATGAAAATGTGGATCTGAAGGAGTTAGCTCTGATGAAAATTAATTTCGGAGATAAATTATTGAATCTTATTGAAGATTTCAAAGACATTGAGGGTTCCCAAAAATTATACAGAAAAATTGGCCAAGAATTAAAATTTTTAAAAAAGGTACTTTCTACTAATGGTATTGATATCAGTCAAGATAATTCAGTGCCCTAAAATTTTAGGCCTATAAAAACAATTCAATCAAGAAAGAACACTTGCAGTGCTCAAATCTGACACATTTCTCAGCACTAATAGATACTTTGAAGGATGTAAAAACCTGTCAGAGCATAAATAAAATTTTCACTTTGGAAGACCGTAAAATACATGTGGATATAATAAGTGATAATGGACTCACCTGGATTAAGGTTATTGCTAGGAACCCCAAATCATTGAGCCAGATTTGTTTGGGAAATGGTAGTTACGGGGTTAAAAGTATTATAGACCAAGCCGAAGAGTATATAAAGTGTGCAAAGCTCTATCCCTGTTTATTTCAAACTCCGAAGGTACCACCAAATTGATTTATAAGGTAAATGTATCAGTTGTGGGCCGTTTACCCATTATAATTATTCATTTATATGGTTCATGCTTATTGCTTAGAAAAATTTATTGTATTTACCTACATATTTTTGTCCGCTGATCATGAATCTGAAGTCGAAACGTCACGCTCCATTCTATTTTTAGAGATATAGAAACTCAAAAGTTTAAATTGAAAGGGTATATTTTTAGGAGAGATTAATTTTTGGGAAAGAAAGTTTTTGGCTTTCTACTTCTCCATCTTGATACAAAAAAATGTGGGAATCTCACATAGAAAGGAATAAAGCAATCAATTTCATAAATTAACTCTATGCAAAGAAGTAACTTTCAGACATATACAAAAAGAGTTCATTTTTGAAATTTATTGCTTCCTTCTTTTCCTTTCTTCCCCACATTTTTTGTATCAAGATGGAGAAGTAGAAAGCCAAAAACTTTCCCAAAAAAATAAATAAATAATTGAAAAAATTAACTATTTCAGGAACTCTTTTCTAGTAATAAGAACTCATAAAATGATACCTTCTTTTCACACACTGTCGGCTTTCATTCACTGGCCACTTTATTTTTCATAGAAAATGTTTAATTTTCTCAAAATTGTATCTTTTCCAACAAACTACATCATAATTGTTTATGAAAGTAGATAACCCTCTGACAAAGGACCTTTTCATTGGTTTTGTTTGAAGTGTTACAAAATTAAACAAGTATTGAATGTGTGGTTGTTGAATTTATATTGATATTGAAAAGATAAAAATGTATGCTTTCTTTTTTTAACATTCATGATGTATTTTCTACAATTTGAAAGAAGGCAGAATTAACAAGTTGTATCTATTTACGAGAATAAATAAACATGTACTTTCTTGTAGTTTTCTTGTGTGTCCAGATTTTGATTGGTCATAAATGCGCAAATTAAAATATTTATTATTTATTCCCGAAAATAGATACAACTTGCTCGTTCACACATTTTGAACAAGCAGTGGTGAATGGTATGAAAATTCTATTTCTTGCACACATCAACCGAGTGGGAAAATTTATATCTTCGGGCACTCAACATTACATATGTTGAAGTATCAGGAATGTAAATAATAATAGCTGACCAGAAATTAATTAAACATGAAGAAATTCCCCAGAATATTAGAAGAATGGAGTAGAGTAGACAAGGTGGTTTAAGAATACAAGAGACCACTTGGAGGGGGTCATAGAGGACCAAGCAAAGCATAGGTAAGTAAAGTTGTTTGAGTTTTGTTTGAAGAAACAAAGCTAAATCAGTAGAGAATCTGCTGAAATGTAATAAAGGACACACTAAAAAGTTCACTGTGAAAAGTTACTGCTTTTTGTACTAGTGTCGAATTAGTCAATAATTTGCCATATTCAAAACACAAAAAATTCGCCTCTATTGGAAACAGCTATCTTTCCTTTGACACACGACAAAATACTAATGTCCAGATGTCATATACAATATTCTACATGAATGCTTATACAGGATGTTTTCTGGGAATCCAGTTTACACTTATATTTCCTTTTTTAACTTCTCGCCTCAATAATGGCAATCATTTCCATAGAGCTGTTTGAAATACACCTGTTAGCTGCTAAAAAAAATCTAAGTTTTCTCATTTTTTTTCTTGAGTTTCTTTGGCGACAATTTTTGCTTCACTTCAATTTATTGTGTGATGACCAATTGAATCTATCTTCTCTTTATATATTCATGATGTTCAGTTTTTCTTACATCTAGGGATCTTTAAATTTCACCTATATAACTCCATAGGAATAAGATATATTGTAAAAAGACTTTCATTTTTTCATCTATATTTTTTATTATTGTTTGTATCAGAATTTCATGATGAATAACTTCAACATGTGATACACATTCATCAATAATTTTTTAGGAAACTCGAGACCAGATGCCAGCAAGTTCACAAGAAGGAAAATAAATCCTAGAGAATAAATAATAAATTGATGGGGTAGTAACAGCTACTACGTTTTTTACCACTTTTATTTGTAACTAATGTTACTGCAGTTTCTTCCTATATGGACAGTTTCAAACTTGTACATTAAACTAAAAATGATTGATTACATTAGCCCTTATATAACACCACTGTAGGTAATAACAGAGGTACTTAGCTCAATTGAGTACCTGAATTTTGTTTACTTGCATGGCACAAAATTTCTGTTTCATTTAGAATAGAGAACTTGTGGTTGCATGCCAAGGAATGGTCTGAAAACCTCGAATAATTTTTACCTAGTCTGAAGGACCTTTCATGTTCAGCATTGACCACATTGTCCCATATAAACACTATTACACTCGAGACACTTAATTTTATAAACTCCAGATTTCTCCAACTTGTGCACTTTATATTTGACATTGAAAAAGAAATCAGATAACCTGGCATGTGGTCTGAATGCTACTTCCACATTGGTTTTTCTGAAGAAACCCGCAATTATCTCTATTCAGATATTCATCTGTAAGTGAATTCACGGCTTTGTTTTCTGACTAACTTCTGGATTGTATCTGCGTTGCAACCATTATTATGGCCTATCTGTGTAATTATATGAATTCCCTTATCTAGGGAAAGGTCCTTTAGACTAGGTAAAAATGATTCAACATTTTCAAATCATTCCTTGGCATGCAACCGCACGTTCCCAAATCTAAACGATATGGAAATTTTGCGCTATGCAAGGAATGGTTGCATACTCAATTATTTGGAATCTTTGGAAATTGTTAAGTATAAGCATTGCGGGTGCAATCTGTTGAATGATGAAATCGATCTAGTTTATTCACTGGTTTTCAAATTAGCATATCCACATTGTCACAAGTAAACAAAATTCAGATACTCAATTAAGCTAAGTACCTCTATTATTACCTACAGTGTTGTTATATAAGGGCTAATGTAATAAATCATTTTTAGTTTAATGTATTAGTTTGAAAATGTCCTTACAGGACGAAACTGCAGTAACATTAGTTACAAAAAAAGTTGTGAAAACATAGAAAGTTTCAATTCTCTTTTCCTCAATTCTAAAGAATGTTTTCTTGGAAAAAGAAACTAACCCATTTATATCCTATCTCGAGGTCATGCTGAAAAAGAAAGGAAGGACCACGATAGAGAGGAAAAGACAATAGTCTTAGACAAAAAACCAATGTCTACCATCTGGTGAAAGCCTTATAAGCTCCTTTAATCTACCGTTTGATGAATCAGAAAATGAAGTGGTTTCAAGAGAGAAACTCAAAACCCAGTAAAAGAAATCAAAGGTATTGAAGAAAGGGACTTCATGCTATCAAATTTTATGGGGGAAAATGAAAAACCATAAGATTCATAATTATATGGGTGCTGCATACAGACAATTGGAGGTGATGAACTGAGAGTTTTGAGGTTTGAGTCAAATGAAAGTAGTGCAAAAGAAATTGTAGAGCTAAGAATGATGTGTCTACAGTAATATTAAAACAAATTATTGGTATTCTGTTGGCTCCCTTTGTAACAATGAGAGGAAGGAAACTAACATATGTATTTCCCAAAAGACTGAGGATCAATGAAAAATTTTACAGATATGTTTGGTTCAAGATCAATTACAATATAAAATTGACAAGTCTTTTACTCATATAAATTGCTAAAAAATAAGCTACAGTAAGATGGCCCATTATGTGCATTATATTCATAATTGGTTAAAATACTATGTGAAGGTATTATTTTTTTTAACTTTCAAGGTCAGTTATTATTGGTACAAGATTTCACTATAAACAATCTAAGAATATACAGCTTTTCAGAGTTTTCAGTAAACACAATCTCAGAACTGGTATCTCAAACTGGACCATAATTGGTAAATTTACCTTGGTGTATTTTTATTTTTATTCGAATAATTTTAATGTAAGTACTTTATATTTGCCAAAAATCTCACCTCATATCTTTACAGATAGTTTTTGTGTTTTCAAATGGAATAGGCAGTCATATTGCTGCCAAACTTGAATCGTATGGAATTACTGTTAAAGGAGATAGGTTGAGTGATTCTCCTCTCAATTTTGATGGCAGTTCAGAGTCAGATGAATCTGATCAAGATGATTATATGTTACATAGTCCAACTAATGCTGCAGATTTATCTACAGAAAATATCAGTAACATTAGTAAAGTCAACCTAGACGTTTCAGCCATGTTAGCCTACTGTAGTTCAGTAACAAATGGAAGTGCTGAGTTACTTGATTTTGATGTTCCCGTTTTAAAGCAGCAAGCTGAATGGGAAAGGCTTAGACCACAAAAACCAATATTAGATGCAGTGTTTGAAGGTAAAACGTTATATTGCTGTGAGACAGCACGGGATAATTTTTTGAATATTGTTGATACTGTTGGGGGACCAAGTGAAAAAGTTAGAGCCCATCAACTTCTTAACAGACTCATAGTTCTACCAGATGATGCAGATTTCAGGCAGACAGAAAATGACCACAAATCCCACAAAATATTCAAAAAAGTACAATACAGCGATGAAAAAAAATTGAAACCTGGGGGAAAGATAAAAGAGAGGTCCCTAATTATTTTTACATTTGGTGATCAAATTCAGGCAGTCACTGTCACTGCTAACGATGGATTTGTTAGAGCTGCTAAACAACAGGTAAGTATTATCACAGTGTGCTCCAAGGAAGCTCCAAAACTCAGTACAATAAAGTACTTTGAGTACAATACTCAGTACTTTAGATACTTTGAGTGCCATACTATAAATACTTTTATCAAATATATACGGGTACTTTATTTCAAGTAATCTTATTTAGGGAATAATGATTCTAAAAGTTTTCTCAAAATATTCTGAAAATATTTTGAAAACATGAAAAAAATTTAGGTATTTGAATATAAAAATCTCGATATTAAAAAAAGTAAATAAAAATAAAATTACGATATTAACTAATAATTCTCTTAAATGAAAACCATTCTCAACCATTATGGTTTCCAAGCTGCGAAGAATTTTCGATACCTAGTACTTGATACTCACTAGTTAAGTATAGAGTACATGGTACTTCATACTCAAGTACTTCAAAAATGTGAAGTACTTGGCACTGAAACATTATAGATCTTCTATTTTATCATAGTTATTTGTAGATTTTGAATTAAGTAAAATTCAGAAAAACAAATCCAGGATTCCTGTGAACATGAAATACAAAGAGAAAAATTTGATAATTTCCAATACATTGTGAGTGGTATATCTCAACATTACTCAGATGTTTATGACCTATCTAATCCTGATAACTTTCGGACAGGTTGTGACAATATTAAGATATCAAAGAAACTCAAAAATTAAATAACTTCTGGGGTTGACAATTTACTCAGTCTCCTTATAAAGAACTGCCAACCATTGAAAGAGTGAAGCGATTGCTTGGCTTTAACTATGATTTTCAATATAATTAACAGAAGAATAGACTGCCATATTCATTAGGTAAATTTAAAATAATATCAGGGTAAGAAATTACATTACGAAAATTACCTCTTAAACTAATTTTCTAGTCAGCTCAGTATGTAAGATTTTCAACTTAATGTTTTATTCCATATAAACTTATATCATGAACCTTTATTTTTTTGTTATCGGGTGTACACCTATATAAAATAGAGGTATTATTACTATAAAAATCTCATATAGGACTATTTACTTCATCAATCAATCTCTATCTTAGGTTTCTTAGACCGAAGAAATCGTACAAGTTAATGACTTTAACCTTGAATGTTATATGTAAATCATATTTTGAAATATAAAATATTCCATATAAGGAAAACAAATTCATGGATTATTCATGATGAAATAAACAGTATCTAATACTATAATTTTTATTACAGGGTATACATTTTGTAGTTTTTATTCATGAATCCAGAGCCTTGACAGAGCAGAAGGAGAAAATCAGAGCTATACCTCTCAATAAATAATAAATTGAGTGCCTTTAAATTTATTGAACAGAAATAAAAATCATTTTTAATATAGTTTTTTTTATAATCGATTTTAACTCTCCCAAAAGTTTGTGATTTGACCTTATCTTCTCCATTTAAGAAATGTCTATTATATTACAAAAACATTTTGTATATTTCTTATTAACTTAACAATAATAAAATGTGTATGGAAATTCAGCCTTTGTGTAATATGTAATAATTTAAGAGTATTATTTCCTATAAAGTGAGGTTTTTACAATCAGGTTCCGTAGACTTTGTTACTTTTCAGCATTTTTGACCATTACTAATTTTGAATAAGTTTCTCAGCATTTCGCAAAGTTTCAAAAGTTGTGATAGTCAACAATCCTGAAAAATAAAAAATTCTACTGGCAAGAGAGTTGCCAAAGACAGGGTTAGGAAGGTAAGGTAGCTGCTTTCACAATTTTTTTGTTGTACTGTCCCTGATTTGATTGCAGGGAGATCCCAGAAATCTAAAAATCTCGTAGTACTATCAATACAATAACAATAATGATAATGTTTATTTTCATTTGTCCTGTTTACATACTACACTGCTAATCTAATCTAAAAATGTTAAGGATAAACATACTTATAAACAATAACAATATACTGGATTTTTATCCCAACACCAAATCGTTATTTTAACACCTCAACATGTGTTTCTATCACCAAATGATCACCAAGGTACCTAGCAGAGGTATCATGATACCTCTTAATTGTCTTAAATTAATTTTACTATGTTGCCTTATCTACTAGTATTAATTTCACAATGTGGCTATATGTGATAGATAAATCTGATAATTAAAATATTACTTCAACAAGCTTTATAGTATACTATTAGGTATTGGCCCACCATCGTTATTCATAATATTATGTTTACTTACTTCTACATTCTCTTCGGCATCTAGATGCCTGTTGTTAAATTGTTTAACTGATCTTAACGAACTAAAGTCCATGGAATGATTTTGTTGCAAAATATCATGGGCGACTGCTGATTTTTCTGGTCTTCCATATTTTACGTGTGAATTCCAGGCTTTTCCGAATTCTCGACTTTGTAATTTGGATTTCCTGAAAGGCTATCTAGTAACTGACTTGTTTCAAATAACACCTTCATACCTAGTCCCTTGAAAATCTTTTCAAATTTTATCGTATATTGGTGGTATGGAACTGAGATATATTTATCTTAGTTTTCATCATTTCTAAAAGTCAAGATTTCTTTCATTCTGAATCTAAAATTTTCTTCCTTATAATATCATCTACGATATCTACAAAAATCCACAAACCAGGAAAATCAATGTACCCCATCATGTCAGCTATTGGATCCTACCTACAAAATAGCAAAATGGCTCTCTAAAAAATTTGAAGGGTTGCCTTCCATTTCTTGACGTTTCGGTAATGAGGAGCCAATATGGAAGGCTAGAATATGATGTTTTAGTAAGGAAACAAGCACTAACAGTTCACATCACTGTGGACAGCACAGATGTGCTGGGTTGAATTTTCTACTGCATCCTCTTTTGACTCTCTCGAGGGGTATTGTAGATGATATTACAAGGAAGAAAGGTTTTAGGTTAAGAATGAAGAAAATTTTGACTTTTATATACGACAAAAACCAAGATAAATATATCTCAGTTCCATACCACCAATACACGAAGAACTTTGAAAAAATTTGCGAGGAACTAGGTATGAAGGTGGTATTTAAAACAATTCATACACTTACAGAGCCTTTTAGGGAATCTGAAGGACAAAGTCGAGAATTGGAAAAAGTCTGAAATTTACATGGGCAGTTGCCCATCATGTTTTGCTACAAAACCATTCCATAGTTCATTAAGATTAGTTAGACATGTTAACAACAACAGGCATCTAGATGTCTATGAGAGTGTAGAAATAAGTAAACATAATAATATTATGAATAACAATGGTGGACCAATACCTAACAGTATACTATATAGCTTGTTGAAGTAATATTTTAATTATCCGATTTACCTGACTTTTACAAAAATTTTATTTTGTTTGAGAATGTGATGCAGCAGCATATTTTAACTTATTCTTTTTGCGTAATTTTCGATAATCTGCTCGACAAACTTTTTATTTGTCAAAGTAACAATAACAAACCAAACTACCACTACTGCTGTTCCAATCTGTTAAAAATGATCACATTCGCATTAGACAGCGAGCGATTTGGGATTCACAACTGATCGAGGTCGAGGTATTGAAAGAGAATGTTGCCACGTTTATTGGTTTTCCGTGTTATGTACCTAACTATAGATTTGTGAAATATTTAAAATCGGAAGGGCGCTAAGAACAACATTTTGCAAAGGGCGGGTGGCATACTGCCCCCCCTCGTGGCGTCGCCACTGGTGGTAATTTACCTGATGCATGACATGCTGAATCACGGTCATTCCTTGTATATGGACAATTTTTACAACAGTTATGGTTTAGCTGTTGCCTTACTAAACTAACGGACATTTTGTACAGGTACTCTTCGTGCTGATAGAACAGACTCACCTAAGGAAGTTGTGGGGGCCAAATTGAAAACAGGTCAACACAAGGCTAAAGTTTTGAATGGTGTGGTGATTGGGAATTGGAGAGATAAACGAGACGTTATATATATTTCGAGTGAATATAAATGTGAAATGGTTGAGGTTGAAAATAGAAGAAAACGGAAGAAGAAAATAGAAGTTAAAACAGAAACCTTTGCTGATATCAAATCAAATCAAATTTATTCATCACGAAGTCCATACAAATGTATAAAAAACACATCGTATAAACTTATTGGACTAGTCATAACAGAACTTACAAACTACCGCAAGACAAATACAAAATAAGTATATAAAAAATTTAATAAACAATAAAAGTTACAAAAATACAAACATAAATAAGTATATATTGAAAAGAAGTACCATCTGTTCATAAATGAAGGAACAATTGTACAATCACAGAACATTAAAATAACAGTACATTACTGACATGCTCGAGGTTCCCCCTT
>WOGJ01043239.1:0-10776 GCA_015342185.1 Leptinotarsa juncta | reverse complement strand
ACAGAGTGGTCTGGATAGAGCCTGCGGAGTTCGAAGAGAAAATCTCGACATTTTATCCGTTTTTCCTCCTCTTTTTGGACGATATTCGTCTCGTCAGGAGCTGAAAACTCCATGGTGGTCGAGAAGCTTGTATGAGCCTGAGGGTGGGGAACGAGTAGTTCCAATAAAGTCGGCACTTCTCGTTCCCCACAACGGATTCAATATCCCCCGGAGCGTAGGGCAACACTGGTGTCTCGTCAACACCGTAAGAGTGCCGTAGATGGTAATATAGCACTCCTAGGGCCGCGTTATGTATATGGATATAGGCCGAGACCGCACATTATTATTATTATTTTATTTACATAATTCATGGACATTTCATGGACCTCCTTCTGATATGTTCGTCATGTCATTCTAATTTCAATAATATCTTTATTCATTCTCGATACGAAAATTCATAATGTTTCCATTTTATTTCAGATCATAATTTAGTTCTTGAAGACAGAAATGGATACCGAAACGGGTGAAATGATAGTGAAAAGGGTGAGCGTTCCGATTGGCCTAGAAGAAATGATGGAAGGTCTAGTGAAAGAAGTACTCTTGAAAAAACCTGATGATATTTATTTTTTTGCTGCAAAATATTTCGCTCGACTTCTGCTGCTTAGAGATAAGGGTCAAAATAAAGGTAATTCTAACAGGTTTTCTGTGATACCAATAAAATTGCAATTTCACTTGATAGAAACGACGTATATCTTTTTCTATACAAAACGACTATGGCGAAGCAAAAATAGAGTTATGATTTTGAGGGATATGTATTTATATCTGTTTCCTCACAACTTCTAAACTATCCTATGAAAATAAATTTAAATATGTATTAAATACATTGAAATATATCACTTGTAAGTTGTAAATTTCATTTACGATTAGTATTGAATACGTTTGAAGACTGTATCGAGGAGAGATGTATACATACATATAAAAAAATAAATATTTCGAAATAAAAATCTTCATATCTTCTAACGTACCTATCTATACAAGTAGATTCTACTAAGTGCCTACCAGAAAACAACGGATTTTATTACGTCCAGCGTGATAAAAACGGGAAAGTAGTTGTTTTTCGGCAGGAATCCGCCAATCTTTTCAAAATTTAGCCGTCATAGTATAAAGACGAAATGATTTCGAGATTAAAGTCAAAATTTCGATTTTTGAAGTCGTGATTTCCAAGAAACAGTTAATAAAAATATGTGGCCCTTCTACCATAAATTGCACCCGTCGCCTCCTCTTGAACTTGCCTTTAGGATATAATATGATATTTTTATTCTATCATAACGTTGAAATGTGTTAATAACTCAATAATAGTTATGAACAGAGATTATGAACTTGTACAAAATATGGGAAAAAAGCTACTTCTTCTTCATATAAAAAAAGAAAACATTCCCAAAATAGAAACGTTTTTGATACAAACTGAAATAAAAAGCCCCACATGAAGTGAATGGTTATACTTGAAGACTTTTATTACCCATAAAAGCTATTCGTTCAGGTCAGTCTTAAGTTATGTACAACGTAGGTTAATGGATTGATACATATCAGAAAAAAACTACTTTCCTGGTTAATACTACGAAGGGCATTGGATTGTATGCGACGGGTGTCAGTGCAAGATTCTTCCCTGAAGTTATTCCTGTATATGCTGCCGAACATTTTTGGAACATACTTGAGACCGATTTCGAGCTGTTTATCCACTTGTCAGTGCAAGGTAGTCAGTGATTTCCCATGAATAAAAATCGAAATTTAGCCAAGTTGGCGCTAAGCTGGATAATACCAAGAAGAGCGTTGGATTTTGTCCGACAGGTGTCACTACATGATTCTTTCCTGAAGTTATTCCTGCATATGCTGTTGTCGATACAACTGCTGGAATTGATTTTCACTTATTGGAACACACTTGCGGGCCGATTTTGGGCTGTTTAGCCACTCGTCAGTGCAAGGTAGTGTCTATAGTCAACCGCTCAGTCAATGATTTCCCATAATTGAAAATCGAATTCCTTTCAGAGTATCATTCCTCGAACTATGCTGAGGTGAACGACCAACAACATGCTTGGTCCGCCCGTGAACGAGGTGACCAACCGCATATCCGAAGTTGTCCAATTCTTCGTATTCCTTTTCATAATTGGCTGCATGAGGACCTCTGCCTGTTAAATTTTGGCTGTAGGACTCGACATGTCTACCTCGTTTCCTGTTTTGTTTACTACCAGCTCCGTCCCGGTTTTGAGAGCACAGGCCGGTTGCTAGGAAACCTACGCCGACGCATCTTTCTTCTTTTTAAAACGGTCCGCTGCAATCGAAAGGAGACACTAATTCATTCTGTTGAGAATTTAGCCAAGTTGGTGTTATCCATTTCAAGTCCAGGCTAGATCAACTGTAAAAAACATATTCGTCCGGCCGGCCATATAACTCTTCTACGAGCTTGTTCTGCAGTCGCAAAATAAAGGTTTTTAGCTCGAGTGGGACGCCTGTGGACGATGTACTATCAGTGTTGTAGACCACTCTAGAAGAGAGTTACAGTGTAATGGTGCTTACAATTGACGTTGGCCGATACATGTTTGATATACTGTTTGCAGTGGGCTCACGTAGGACTAACACCATTGCGGATTGCTCAATCTGAGGCTTTGTAGTCGCCTACTCCCCAGGAGGTGATGGGTAATATCCGACCCAACTCTCTTCCAAGATTCGTATACGGGTCTCCAAGAGGGGGGAAGCAAATCGGTCCCGTTATCGCGAAACAATGACAATATAGCTGCAAACTCTATATGAGAAAGAGGCCAGCACTTGAGAACAGTGTGTTGCCGGTCTCTTCGTTGTTAATACATATGGTGGAGGTTCCAGCAAGGGGTTGGTAGCAGTCGGTGTTCGATAAGGCAAGCCATCACTTGCAGCAATGTTGTCTAGATTCGATTCTGCACTATGCAGAGCGAATGTTGTCTCCAAGAAAGATATTTCTCCACCCGTAGTGATATTTCCATCGGTAATTATTCTCGGACCTGATAAACAGCCCAGTTGAGAGTTTCCGCCTGCCACTTCTCCCTCCCGTGTCGACTAAGGTAACACTGTGCCCTCCTTAGATTTGGATGTGCTGGCAGTGGAAGTGACAGAGCCGCTCTGGTTACCAGAAAGGAGACCATCTCGCGCTTCCGCCAGGAGCGTTACGTACAATGGTGTTCCAGACTTACGGCGTATTTGGTCTTTGTTTAACTTGGTGGCTGTCTCCATATAACAAATAAATGACCTGTCTGGTAGAGTAGAGGCCACAATGGCCGCCAAGCGGATTCAGCGTTGCATGAGGAGGATCTTGCATACCGGTTAAAAACACAGCCACAGTCTTAGCATTAACTGATCCCCCCTCAGCGATCCCGAGCCAGAACCCGGTGTTACTTGCTTCCCCGAACCGATAGGAAGCTTACCCCCAGATTTTACTGCTCCGCTTGATGTAGTGAGGTCGGGGGCAGAAGAAGGTGACTCCGTTCATCTTGTCGGTCTTCCCTTGAGAGAGGCAGGTACATTGCAGCCTTCAGATTGTCTCCTTTCTTCATTTGCACGCTGTTGGTGTGCTCGGAATTCCTGAAGCGACGTGAATTCTCCTGATCTCAAATTAGTGATAAGTGAAAGTTCAATCCCAGTCAAAAGTTAAGCAACTAGCAGGCAGAAGATCGAAAAGTCTTGAAATCTCGGTTGATAATACTTTGCGCTCAGATTGTTATCAAGCAGCGAATAATGGAATGAGATTTTTAATAAGCTGCATTACAGGTATGAATTAGGCTTCACCTATAATGCAGCAGGTGCACTATACCACTATAAACACATTGGCACAGGTCGGACATTTTTAAAAATGGTTTTATTGGAAAATAATTGAATTGCCTAGGAAGATCTTTTTTTTCAATCCAGGCCGCTTGGATTTCTTCTCATTGACATTGCCTAATGTCAAAAACTCCATTTTTCAGAAACAATTTGTCACTTGAGTATCGTTACGGTTTAGCCAGCGCACTATTATTACGTGAGACCGTCTCATTCATTTATTCCATATGATCAATGAGGTTATATCAAATAATAGTTAAGCGTAATCATTTCAGACATTTTTATATACGGGAGTCAGATATCGTTATTTTTTGTGTGATATTGGAGGTGACTGTCAATGTTTCAGCTTCATAAAACTCTGTATTACGTTTCCATATTACGTCTCCATTTGTCGGTAAATGGAATAGCTAGTTTGCATGAATAGTGAACAAACTGATCTCAAAATGGTTCCTTGTGGTACTCCACAATAAATATTTCTGAATCCGCTTCTTTCTCTGACAACTTTCACGCACATCTATCGATTTTTAAGGTAACTGCTTATTAGACTTACCGTGTGACTTACGGTATCAAAAGCCTTAGCTATATCCACGAAAATGGTAATTGCGAATGTCGAATTGCATCATATATTTCACTCGTTAGATGTGTTATTCCATCCCGTGTTGATGTACCCGTACTAATCTATACTAATTACCCGACTTTTTACAGTGACAACAATCAGAAGCGCTCAGTCACTAACCGACCAACGGGAAAAAAGACCTCCAACGAAAATCCCAGTTGTTGGAGTAACGAAACAACTTTCACGCCAATTCAGCGTGAGGGGCGAGTCTCCTGCGGGAAATTTCGATACTCCAATAATATCCCAGAAACCCAGGATGTACGATAGAAACGAATCGAAGTACAAGAGACGAAATACCGGCCCTACTACTATTCCCGAAAACCATATAAACACTGCAATTAGAAAAAAATATTCGCGAAGCGTATCAACAGAAAGAAAGAAAGAAACAGTAGATACGAACAGTAACATACCGAAAAACCCGAATAGGAAACGAAGCATTACCAGAAAGGAAAACAAAGAAGTATCCGATGAATCTAATAAAAATCACAATAAAAACAAAAATGGTGGTAAACAAAATAACGTTTCAAAAGAACTTCAGCAACACTCGCGCCTTACAAAAAATATTCCAACAACTGGAGTTGCAACTAGAAAGTTTCCAGAAGAAAAGAAAATCTCTAAGAAAGATGAAACAGCTGTAGTTACAAAATCACTTACGGAAACAGGACATGATATGAATGAATCAATTCAAGGAAGGAATGAAACAAAAATTACTCGACAGCCTGGAATACATGGAAACGTAGGCCATCAGCCTGTGGAAACCATAACAAGCGAAGAAAATAAAAGCTCTGAAGGAGAATCAATCGGTCAAAAAGATATTCTGCATAATAGCGCCGAAAAAATTACAGATAAAGTCAGTAATAATGAAAACAACATCGAAGAAACAACTGAAAATGATGAAAATGTTGATAGGAAGTTCGATAATTTACCAGAAATAGAAGAGAAAAACGTAACTGAAATCCTCGAAGGTGATTTGAAAACCAATGATTCGTCTGAAAAATGTAAATCTCCTTCAGGCACTCTGGACGACCTAACGATGGAAAGTGAAAATGGAGAAAAAGGTTTTGATGAACATAGTTGTCGAATATCTGAGAAAATCGATGAAACTGGGAAAGATTCAATGGGTAATTTGGAAACCGTTGAAGAAGTAAACCAGACTCTTGCTGATTTCAATGAAGATATTGCACATGAAAGCAAAAAACCAATAGAAGAAGATGTTTCAGTTGTACGCGAAAAAAGAAATACAAGTGATCTTGTGAATAATAAAGAAGTAGATACAGGAATTCCTGATAGGGAATTAGAAAAAGACAGTTGTAACAGAGATATGGCACTTCAAGAAAATACAACCAAGAAACTACTGAATTTCGATGAAAGCAAAATTGAGAACTCTGATAAAAAAATTGACCAAGGAGAAGATTCTGACAAAATAATTGATGAAGGAAGTCAAATTGAAAATGTTGTTGATGAAGGTTCTTCATTCCATGAGGTTGCGAGTCCAGTTTCAGATACGAAGACTGATGAGAAAAAAACAAATGATGGATTGATTGATTCAGAAGTGATAGAAAATGAATTAGATCATTCAATGGAAGATGTAAGTGATCGAGAAAAATCAGCTATCGTTGAAAAATCAGACGTTTCTGAGAAACAAGATGAAAGTGAAGTTTCCACCAAAGGAAATATCGATTCTGTCAGTGGAAATGAAGTTAGTGTAGCAATTGAGACTGATGAAGTGGACGCAGAAAAAATGGATGATGATATTTCTATTGATGGAAAAACAAGTGCAACAAACAAATCAAAAGAAGATTTTCTTGAGAGGAGCCAAAAAGATGAGGATGATAGCCATTATGATAGCGCAAGAATCATTACGGGTGAAAATTCTATAAACGATAGTAAAAAAGAAGAGAATGGCCAAAGTGATCTATTTTCACAATTTGAGAAAAATAAAATTGAAGAATCTCCAGAGGAAACAATCGAAAAGAGAGAAGTGACAGGTAATGATTCCTTTCTGGAAACTGCGTCGTCAGAATGTGAAATAAATGAGAAAGATGAACATGGAAAGGATAGAAGCACCGGCCAAAAACAGTTGAGCAGTCTGAGTAGTGATAAAAATGAAACTGAAACTGAAGATGGTTCTGTGGAGGAAGAAGAGATAGTGGAAAACGATACGAGTATCGGATCTGAAACTATTTTGGATTCTCAAAAAATACCGATCAAAAATAATGAAGAATGTTTCGAAAAATCAAACGGCAATTCAATTGATCAGGAATTATCTGATGTGGAGAGTAAAGCTGATTCTGTAGAGAAAAAGTTGAATGCCGACAAAAATACTCATACAAAAGACCACACAGAAAAAGGAGAAAATGAAAAAAATGAATCAATTATGGCAAATGATACACAACCTCTTTCAGAAACAAAACAATTGACTTCAAATGATACTGGAAACAGTGAGAGTGAAGAACCAATCATGAAATCGGATAAATCAAATCTGGTATCTTCGGAATGCGTTGTGGGAAAAATTGTCAACCAAGGGGATACTGACCAGATTGTAACTGAAAGTGATAAGAAGAATTCCCAGCAAAATGATGAGAGTTCTAGTGGAGAGATTTCGAGTCAAAAAGAAAATGATCAAATTATTACCAAAACGCAAAAACTCCAGACGGTATTATCAACTGCTTCTGAAACGAGAGAAGAATCCGACATTCCTTATCCAAAAGAATACAAAGAGGATTCATCTGGCACCAAGAATAAGGAAGTAAGTGATAAAGAAAATAACAACCAAAATGAAACTGAAAATTACAAACAGAATGAAACGATTCCAACTGAAGCAGTTGAAGATGTCTGCATTCAGAATAAAATTGACAAACTGAATCAGTCAGCTGACGAGAATAAAATTGATGAAAGACCTCCGGAACCAGAGGTGAGTAAAATTATCAACCAAAGAGGAACTGGTCAGGATGAAACACAAAGTGATCATGAGATTTCTTTACAAGATGACAAGGGTTCTAATAAAGAGATTTCGATTCAAAAAGATAATGAGGAAAAAGAATCTGCCGAAACACAAAAAGTACCTGTTCGTTTAGGAAATGATTCTGAAACAGACGAAAATGATGCAAAATCACAAGTAATTACTCTAAACATATGCAAAGATGTTGCATCTGACTCCAAGGATATGCAAATGCATGTGGAAATGAACAACCAGAATGAAATGGAAAATTCCACACAAAATGATACAAATCCCACTGAAGTAGCTGAAGATATCTGCATTCAGGAGAAAATTGATGAATTGGATGGAATCAATCCAGCTGACGAGAATAAAATTGATGAATACCCCACGGAATCTGAGACAAGAAAAAATGTCGACCAAAGAGAAATTGATCAGGTTGAAACAAAAAGCGACCATGTGAATTCTCAACAAAATGATGATAGGTCTAGGGGAGAGATTTTGATCCAGAAAGAAAATGAGAAAAAAGTATCTACGGAAACACAAGAACTGCCTATTCATTTATACACCAAAAATATTGTCAATCCAAGCGAATCATGTGGCGCCAACGAAATGAAAATGAGTGATGAGGAAACAAACAACCAGAATGAAACTGAGATAATTGATAAACTGAATGATACTATCGCAGTTGACAATGAAATTAAAGTATCTAAAGGCGAATTTGAGTCTTCCAAGGAATGCGATAATTCCAAAGAAAATACTAAACAATCTTCTGATGGAACAAAAATGGATGATTCAGAAACTGACGATAATCACATAAATATCTCAGTAACAGAAAATGAACTCGTGGAAAAAGAAAAAAGTAAATGTGAGGAAGAAGAAGATTTGATGGGGAAAAGTGGAGATAATGTTGGAAATAAAGATAGTATTGTCAATGCACAAGATTTTGAGGCTAATCCTAAGAATGAGTTTGGACATGATGATAATGAGAAAAGTGATACAGAAGCGAAATTAGAACAGGATGAAAATGGGGAGAATGAGAAAACATTTGAGAATGTTTTCAATAACGAAAATGTTTCCAGTGATGATGCAACTGCTTTGACTGATCTTACAAAGAAAAATAATGCGAAGAATGAAGCAGACGTTAGAATAATAGACAAGGTGGCCAAAAACTATATTAACTACGTTATTGATAAGGAGAAATTGAAATACGATAATGATCATATGGACATAGATAATACAAATGCTTCACAAAAAATAGTGGATGGCATGGAAGATGATCAACCAAAAGATTCGGAGTCAGAAAAAAACAATGAATCTCAGTTAGCTCCAGATATTCAGAAGAATGGAAGTGAGAACCAAAGTAGCTTCGATCGGTCCAAACTACGCGAAGAATTAGATTCATCTCCTGCAGAAGAATCTGTTATCGAAAAGGAAACCGATAACATTGTACGAAATGAGTTCACAAATAACATTACCTCAACTCTATCAATAGCTGAAACTGGAATGATTTCTGCACCAGTGAAAAAATTTATCAATGATTTCATCAGTAATGAGAGAAGTAATCAATTTGATGCGAATGAAGAAAACTACAATGACGGGGAGAGTAAGGAAGTACGAGCTAACATAACTGAATCCAAAAGCAACGATACCAAATCAGAAGCTGATAACGACCTTAAACCTGACGGATTAGAATCAAACAAGTTTGACACATCTAAACTGCGAGAAGAGCTACAAAAAGCGGAACAAAATTCAAAACAAATCAGTTACAAACACACCTTCAATCCCCACTTTCTTCAACAAGAATTAGATCATAACTTTCTTTTGAAAAAACCTACAAACAATAATGGCTATTCATTAGCTAAAGCTTCAGCTGTTGTCAGAATCCAATCGATGTGGAGAGGTTTCATTGTCAGGAAAAGTTTCCCTTATCTATTAAATGGTAAGGAATCATTGGTACATAGAGATGAAAATTCGAATGTTAGTGCAGATGAAAAACAGGAATTGGTTGAATCTGAACCAGATACTAGCTCTGACAGAAAAAATAATGATGATGATCCTGGTTTATTGTCATCAGAGAGTGTGCGAACCAAGAGAAACATTGAAGATGATGATGATATTTTTAAAGCCACAAGAGCAGCGATAGGAATACAAAAGTTATGGCGTGGGTTCATTACAAGAAAAAAGATGACGAGTATAACAAATGGAATCGGTAAAGATGAAGCGTGTGTTGATGAAATCAAAGAAGGACTGATACCAAGTCTAAAGCCATTGGGAAAAAATGAAGAAGATGAAATGATTGATGGTTCCGAAGCAAAACATACTCAGAATCTCGTTCCTCCATTGAATAAAGACAATGGTCGAAATGAAAAGGATATAAAGGTTGTATCCGTGAATGGTTTGGAAAAGCATGAAGGGGTGAAGACAGAAGAGCACATAGTTGATGCTTCAAACACTGACGATACATTAACTCATCCAGGTAAGTAGACTTCGAATACTATTTAATGAATTATTAAAAAAAGCTGTTTTTTTCATTACCGAGTAATTCATTTTTAATTTATCACCATCAAAATGATATTTATGTTGCGGAATATCATTCTGGTGCGCATCAAATTTTAGAAATTAGTGTTTTTTATTAACCATAATACGAGGGCTTATGTTGGCTTAAGATAACGGGCCTTCCAACAGGAAATTTCGAATTTTGACAATTGATAACGTCTTACATATACTGTTATTTCAGATGATTTAATTGATAACATCCATCTTGTTGAAGCAACATCTGTCAAATTAATTGTCATTTTCAGTCTGTTTTGGCAAATCAGCATGGACGGATATAGCATTCAACAAAACGTGCAAATAATAAATTGTTTTATCAAAAAAGGTGTTCTATTCAGGCATTTTACGGTTGCCATAATCATCCTACTGGAAGGATTATTCGCAATCTGGTGTGTTTGGACTCCTTTGATTTAAAGTTGTGATAAACCAGGAATCAAATGTTTCAAGTCAGTATCTTTATTTTTATATAACTTTATAAATTGTTGTCAATGTCAAAATCGTCTTTTCTTATAAACAAACCACGATCAAATATTTTAACATACTGAGTGTACAAAAGTTAACAAAATTGATCAAAAGCAACAACATTTCCCCCCTCGTGATGAAATCACCGCATTTGACATAATCTTTTTCGTTAACAACCTGTACCACTCATTAATTTACAGGTCTTTGTAACTGGCCGTTTATAGGTTCCTGATTTTGTTTTTTGTATTTTTTATGTTTCTTCAAGGGTTTCTTCGTCTTCTAATGCTTCTTGTCTTTTTTCCTTTTCTTTGTATCCCCTTTATCATCGGAACCGCTTCCCGACTTTGCCTGTTTTTGTGCCTCTTCTTTTTTGCAATAT
>WOGJ01043193.1:0-12361 GCA_015342185.1 Leptinotarsa juncta | reverse complement strand
AGTTTTGTTTTCTGACTGGTTTATTCTAGACTTAAAATAGTAATTTTTTGCCAACTTTATATTATGTTTGTGCTCTCACAATTTTGATTTATACTGTTCAATCAAGTGAGGTTCAGATTTTTGGGAATTTGAGAGAAGCCAGAACATTCAAAATGTGCCAATAGAGGTTCGCAGCTTGAGAGATTTTAGTGCATGCCTATCATGTTCGATTTTTGGGAATGTTTTCCTAAAGAAGTTAATCATTGGAAAAAAATGGTGAGTTTAATCAAAAACTAGAGCGAAGACATAAGAGATAAAATACCAATTCGTTTCTCAGAAAGAGACAATTCCCGAAATCTGCAGAAAGTGCACCCGATCAATACCTCCTCTCGAACACAATCAATAACTGCAACGTCACGAGTAATATCGCAATCGCTTTCAATGTTTAACATTTCCAACATAGATCCACACTTAAGTTACATCTTTTAATTTATATTTGTCGTTGATAATTTAAGATTTATCTATAAATACGCCTTGGGTATTAAATGACATTAGCTCACGTAGTTGGCCATGAAAATAACATGCGTCCGCCCGTGTAGTGTTTGTTTTCGTTTACTGGATGCCGGCGGGGAGTTGGGTGTTCCATGGAACTGTTCTATGCCCGAATTCTGGGAAAACATTCAGTTAGATACAGTTCGGGTTAACTCATTCGGGTGGCAACAAGGATATAAGAAGTGATTTTCCATTTAATACCTAGATTTCTACAACCTATATTCGCATTGAGCTATCAAATGCAATGTCTATTTTCGAAAACTCAGGCTTGGAAACCTCTGACTCACCCTATAGACCAAGTTTCTCCTGCTGCATGAATTAGTGTCAAAACAGGAAAGCACTTATTTTCGTCGAGTTATCAACTGATAAGACGAAATCTATCAGGCAGACCTGTTATTTCGGTTTATGCGGTTTTCTTTCTCGATTGGTGTTCTTAGATTGTTTTCTCAAACAGTCAAGGCTAGATACGAGGTAGGAATTATCGATATTTTTGTCTCCGAGAAAAACATCGATAAATTCTAATGGAAGAGGCAGAAATAAAAGAGAAACCATAAGGATAATGCGACAACCCTAGGAATTATGTAGAAGTCACTGTTTTTTATCTTCGAGAGGAAATTACAATATTTAGAAGATAATGAGCATCTTCCAATCTGCCATGCGTGGATGATTTCTTTATTACCTTCTGAATTATAATTTCACTCCACTTAACGGAAGATAATAGATGTGTTAAAGTATGAGATAAGTTCTACTTCAAAACTAACTGAATATATTAATGAATTATTTATTGAGTAGAATTTAATTTCTTTATTTGTTCAAAATGTTCAGTTCTGCAGTTCTTCTATACTACTACCAGAAAATTAGTTTCCAAGTTCTACATTGATAATACAACGATTGAAAGCATTACATATATACTTTTATACGGACGTTAGTGAATCACAAAACACCATGAAACATCAACTTTCTCTAAATTTCATACTTTTTTTCTTATATTGATGTTTTATCAAGCCAAATCCTGGAACACAAAACACAGAACTTCATGGAACACAAATAAGGAACAGGTTACAGACGATAGAAAAGGCAGGGGGCAACTATCCAAAGAAACTAAAGTGGCAACTAAAAATATATTTTAGGTACCATATTATGTATGGATACTCCATATACTATGGCCTAATTATAATATGGATGTTCATTTGTTAGAAGGCATATCATCAGACATTTTTCAGATACCTACTGCGGATTATATATCAGACGTACACTTGTAAAATTAATTGTGAGTTGACTTGGCGATGAAAATAAGTCGTTTGAAAGTTTGCGTGAGAAAATTTTTTTGCAGGGATGAATAAAACGAAACATTTACAATGGAAACAGTATGAATAATGTATTAGACACTTCAAGCAGTATTGGATATTTATGTAAACCATCACCATTCTCAGCATCCCAAGCAATAATATCATTTTACTCCACAGCAAAAGCATTCTATAAGTATGAGCTGTTCATAATAGCAACACGTTGTATCCCTCGAGTTCCGCTTGTTGGAGATGAACTATTCTCGGGGAAGATTTCATTAAAGAGAGCCACTTCCGTTACGCTGTGGTGGCCATCCTGACAGTCTTTCATAATATAGGTAGAGCATCTTTCGGTTTCGTTATATGTTGTGACGGAATTTTATTATGCACACTTACAGAGTGGATCGTTGGGTAACGCCAGTCCGAGGTAGTTTAATTGAATTTAGCAGATCGTTATCGGAGGAGCATTGCATCACCCGCCGGTTGGTAAAAGTTGTTAATTTTTTTATAGAGCTCGTTGAAAATTATGAATAATCAGTGATTTTCATAACAGTGCGAGTTACTTCTCCTTTTCTGTACCAATTAAGCATTCTCCAATTATACTGGCTAAAGGCAGCAGTGTACTACTTAGGAGAAGAAAAATAATGAGAAGAAGAAGATGAAAAACGGTTCCATGGCCCATCAGCCAGGATTTGGTTCTCTCTGATGGTAATCGATCTATTATTTATAAATATACCCCTGTGTTTTCGTATAACTTCCGTAGAATTCATTCATAATTATAAAACATTTGAAAAAAGAGAGAAATTACAGATTATAAACTATATAATCATCTTTTCAAAGAACTGTGGGTATCGGGATATAATAAAAATAGTTTCGCCAACTCTGGAAATATAGTTGGTTTTTGACTATCCCTGTACGATATTGAAAGAACGTGTCTTTCTTTTATACAGCTCGGATTCGAGCGAGATATCCCAACATTCACAACTCGATATTGAACATTTATAAATATTTATTTTATTGTAACAGACATCTGAGATTATTGCAATAAACAAAGGTGAATGTCTAATGCTTCGACGAGTATATTTTATTTTGCATATTTCACATATGGGTTTCGAAAAGATAAACAAGTTCTGCTGAAATTACCGACTCAAGGTTCTGACTCGTCAACCTCAAAGATAAATATTTTTTGGAACCTTTTTAACGAACGTTGATGAGAAACGAGGGGTTTCAAACTACAAAGGTATTTAGGTACTAGATCTCTTAGAGGTGTTCTCACCAACTTAACCAAGGAATACATTTTATAAAATGAGAAGAAATATGTTGAATGATGTTTGCTTTACAAGTATTTGTATTTTCCATAGCAGAAAATGTGTTCAAAACCAGATAATTCATTTTCAGAACATACGCCCCTAATGTGTTTCGTATATACCAACTTTAAATGTAGTTCTCGCCGCGGATTACTTTTTTATTTTGACTTTTTTTTCTGCATTAGAATTCGTAAATATTGACCATAATTAACTTCAATCGAGTGGCTAATTGCTGTTTTTATAAATTATAAATTTAGTATATCTCTGAAAACACTATTCAACTCAGTTTGTTACCTCCAACAAAGGATGCGGTTAAGTAACATATCAGAAGAGCTTACTTGCGTGTTCAAAAATAGAAAAGTAATGTGTCGAAACCCCCTGAAGAATGGGGTTGGAAAAAACGATATAATACCTATAAAATGAAGCGATCTGCAACTGTTCTCTCTGCATTTCTATTGTGTGTATTATTTAAATATTAATAATAATTCTGCTATTTCAAATAATATAACAGAAAAAAATTGGAAAAATACAATCAAACTAGTAAATTTTTCCCATTGACCTCGAATATGATTCACACTTCCGATTTGGAAAAACTAGTCGCCAACATTCAACAGCTTCATATCGTTCACCCGATTAGGGAAACACCGTTGCAAATATATTTCCCGCTAGTGCAATTTTCTATCGATCTGTTTGAATAATTTCGAATAAGGAAATTGATAAGTTATCTCGCTGCTCAAACAGAAAATTGCATTGAACGAGAAAAACTTATCTGTAATATGTAATTGAGATGACGAGGCCCGTCTCTAGATATGTACCAAAAAAGGGAGTGTGCTCGAGATTAGAGAGTTCTCGGAAGAATTTTGTGATGTAATAGTAAACACGAACTATTGACTGATGCGAGCAAATACGAGATTGGGTGCATGCTGAAGTGTTTGGAAAACTTTCTGTTTGATTCAGACATAAACTGATTTTTTATTTCATCTGGGAATTGAAAATTTGTGTGGCTGATTTGAAATGAATTTGTTGAAATATAATAAAACTCTATGCAATATCGTTTTTACTACCAATGAAATGGTTCTGTTCGCGGCGGCTCCGCTATCTCACCATCCTCCAAACAGAAACATAGTTCAAGTGTCTTCATGTGATGATTCAGACTACAATTACGTATAAATAGGCCTGTTTGATAACTTAGATTATATCCTTTCACAAGTCTAACAATTCTTTAGTGACATTCACCGTAGGATTTATAAATCCCTTGGAATAGGCATTCTTGGTAGAATTAGACAAAACCTACAGTAAAGCCAAAAGCAAGTTTTGCTCCGATAAAATGATTGCAGTGCCCTTTTATGCAAAGTATTACCAGTTTTATTAACTTCCAGCTCAAGGCGACCAGGAATCCAAATCAGAGACCAATTTTGTTTTCCCTCGAGGGGAGTCTAATTTGGTCAGCCACTCTTAACTTGGAGAGGCATGTGCTTCCAAGACTGCTTGGCGTCTGTATACAGCCTTAAATAGAATCTCAAGGTGTTTTTGATCCTTCATCTACCTGCTCTTGGTATTTTCCCCCCTGAATTGCTACATGAAGGCACCCAAGTTAGAGGTAATTACCAGAACACTACGACTTCCACTATCAACCAGTATATACTTAAAAACAGCTGATACTTTGTTAGATACTGGCTTTGAAAGCTTCCACATTATAATAGCTTCCAGCTCTAAAACTTTCATTTGATATATTATAAGGACGAAGCTAAGGCCACCCAAACATCGATGATATACCATCTTCCAACAGTGACTCCAGAAATTTGACAATTGATAACAGCCACGTTCTTGAAGCTACATATGTCAAATTACTTATCATTTATTCAGTATTTCTTTTGCCAAATCATCAAGGGCGAATATAGCATTCAACAACACGTGAAGACAATAAAGTTGTTTCATTAAAACGGGTGTCTTGTTCGGGCAACGTACCGCGCGCTTCCGCTTATTTCACTATCACCAAATACCTTTTCGGTAATATAGAAAATGAAGTTATCCATTATTTCTACAGTAGTACAGTACCGGTTTTCAAAAACCCAAATTCCGCAATTAAACATCGATACATCACCTACTTACACGTCATAATAACCCCGATAATCCCTCATACAAGGGGTGCGATCTGCCGATTACCGTGTCAGATGCCTTTTTCGCACGGCTCTCATCCCCGTCGGGAAGTCAATGCGTTTATTGTGGTGGTGTTTACAAACTGTACCAGCTCGAGCTATTGTACGGGAATCATCTCCGCTCGAGGCGATCAAAAGGGCCCCCATTCATCACTTAAATTGGATTGGCAAAGGCTGAGGGATGAGAGCTTTTGTCAGAGGTGTTCAATCAGGAAGGTGGATCGGCGAACAGGAATATTGACTGGAAACAATAATTGGTGAATTCGGTGATTTGACAGGACCTGCAGGAATTGAAATGATGAAATACTCTCAATCGCCTAAAAATACCTATTTTTTGGAACAGTTTCGATGTTTTTCTTCTTTTTTTGTATTAGCTTGAAAATGTCCTTGAAGGACGAAACTACAGTGACGTTAGTTACAAATTAAAGTGGTATTGAAACATGGAAAGTTTCAATTCTCATTTTTCATGATGATCTCCTGCTACATAGTAAGGACTACATGAATTTATTAAATTCAAAGTATTTCTCAAAAAGAAAATTGTTTTTCGCAAGCTTCCTCGACAGATAACATAACAACAAAGCGAATCGGGGATAAATCTGGCAGTTTTGTTTGATTCATCTAGCTTTCATCAATAAGAAAAGAAACCAATCGAACTATTTCGAAGAGAGTACTTTAATTTTTTAACATCTTCCATTATTCATAAACTGGAAAAATTGAAATTCTCTATAATAATTGTAAAAAAGACTTAACAGTTATCAAAGTGATGAAAAGTGATTTTTCTCAACTGCTATTTTGAAATATTTCTGAATTCAAAAACCCAACATTTTACACGGTTTCAACCCGAATATTGATTAGACTTCGAGTAACAGGATTACCAGAAAAACACCAATGAAACAAATCAACTGAAGAGTTTCTCGTCAAATTCTCTAAAAGGATCAGATTACAAAACTCCCGAATCGATTACACTCTTCACAATCCTAGAAACTAGGAGAAATCAATGCCGAACAAATTGATATTTCTGAAACACGCAATAAAAATACCGGCGCTTGCATGCAATTTTTAATTATTATCATTTTTAATTTATCACTTGAGAAATGTTGGATTTCACGAAACGAATCTTTTTTTCACGATTTGTTTAGATTTAATAGACGAACTTGTGAAACGCTGCGGCAAATATTACAAAACTCCCACTTAACGATCAGCTTTCCAAGAAAATTGATACGTTTGTGAGTCGATACAAATATTGGGCTTGATTTAGTATACTTGACTGTGAGATAATAGTAGTAATATTACTTTAACGGTACTGTATGGATCGGCACGTAATTTAAAGGATAATGGCAGAAAATTTTCTCCGAGTTAATCCGATGCTTCAGAAAACAGCCTCAAATAGGCGGTTCAAAGACATCACTAGATATACCAAACATCCCTGACATCACCAGATATACCAAATACAAAGCCAGTTATGACTCGCCATTAGTTTCAAGCGTTTCTAGTTGAAATATTTGCCATTGTATTTTGGATGACAAAAAAAAATCGAAAAAGGTTTTGACATCTAAAAGAATTGGCTTTTGGTAACGGAGCACGATAGAAGAATAAATATAGGGTTAGCCATCGAAAATATAAAGTAAATCATAACTACCAGGGAGGACTGATACAAAAAAAAGTCAAATCTGTTTGTGCAAAACCTTCAAGCCCAAGCGAATATGTCATTCTGTTTTTCTTACAGGAAAGTGATACCTCTTGGAAACGGTTTTCGATTCCCAATTAATTGCTGCATCGCTTTCCAAAATCGATCCAGTCGTTTAGAAGATATGGAGCTTTGAAATTCCACACAAAATCCGAGAATTGAGTTGAAAAATGTATCTGAATCTTCTGGCAAGCAAAAAGCCGATATTGTCTGAACAGCAAAACCTGCGAATTGTCCGACAGGAATATGTTTTAAACATTCAGATTATTACGATAGGTTCCTTATTTAAAATCCATTCTACTTTTGTATAATCAGTAAAACGTATTGTGGACATTTCACAGCTCCATATTCTCAAAAAGTTGACTGATTTTCAAAAGCTAAGCCCTTTTCAGTTAAAAAAATTGGAAGGTTTTACAAGTTCATGCTAAAAAACAAAACGCCGACAGTTGTGAATATTTTCTAGTTCCATTTCTTTTGTAAAAACCAAATTATGCTCGCTTTGCATAACCTTTTTCCGACCGCTCGAGTTTAATCAACCCCCTGCCAGTCTTCTGCAGACCAGTAGAAACCTATGCCGTTAATATTTAAAAAAATAATCAGGAAATCATTTTGAGATACTACACACATTGTTGGTTCATGGGGGTTGGTATCCATGGAGATAACGACGTACACAGTGCTGAATAGGTGTTTTTAGGGAGGTGGGAGGGTGTCTATCAACGTTTTTATCACACCTGCTCTTGATCGACGTCCTGGGTTTATGACTGGATTCATTTCTATGATTTTTAGTGTCTAAAACTTGCGTTTTGGAACTGAAATGTGGTAAAACCTTCAGCACTTCATTAGGCGAGGGTATCATCCCCTATTTTTTAAAGGGGTTGAGAGTAAAGCAAATACCTAGTACCTTTATTCAGTTTAGGTGACAAATGTAGAAGCTGATTTGTGAAAACTCAACAAAGCAAACATGTGGGTATAAGAAAATGCATAATATCCGAGTGAATCAAGGATTTAGAGGATCAAAAAATATTTGCTATCGAAACGTCAAAAAAATGTAACAGAAATGGAAATTTCAAAAAATCGTAGTATGATGAACACTTTCAATAAATTTAACTCTCAGGTTCAGTTCAATTTAGAATAAATGAAAGGCCCCAGTAACAACATAAAATCATAACCATACAAACGATATTTTGAATGACTGCAAAATTTAAAAATTTCTTGGTAATTTTAGAATCATTACAAATGATGGCAGATACAGATATAAAATAAAAAATATATCAAAGATTACAATGAAAAATAATAGAGTTGTTAATAATATAATATGGCGTCTTAGCCAATACAGATGTCGAAATATAAGTGACCACTTCACAACTTGGGTGTTCTATAAAACCACGATCATAGATATTATCGATCACATTATGACATGCGCCTCCTAGAATCGATCGGTTAAATCAAAGCATAATTTCGATGAAATTAAATTTGTTTATTATAAAAATATCCGCTCGTTTATAAATAGATAGCGGCTAAAATCGAACGACGAACAACACCGCGAAAATATGAATTACAATCATTATTATTAGTAGTGATTTCATAAACTACACCTTACGATTTATATTCACAAACTTTATGTTCAAAAATATATGGCGATATGTTTCACAGTAGCTTTTTCATAGTGATTGTAATAGCGAAACATAACGTGATATATTTTTGAAAATAAAGATTGTGAATATCAAATCGTTGAGGTGTAGTTTTTGAAATTACTATGGATCTTCATCAGGTAACGGCAGAATCAATCAGAAAATTATATTAATAGTGAATCAATATAAAACTGCTGATATTAAATAATTAATATAATGTTAAGACATAGTATCCCTGAAGGACACCATCAGGAAGATGCAATCAATTATCATGTCGTGATATAAATGGTAAAACTGGATAAATCCAAAACAAGCAGTCCAGTTTTCTGTATCTCCTGAAGGCGCCAACTATTGATGAAACGCGTGTCAAGAAGAGTATGGCATTTCTGGCTATTAGGAAAAGTGCTCGCTTTGGATAAAAAAGTTTACACAAAAGGCAAACACCTGAGTGACTCGCTAAATGAAAATTGGGAAATACATTTTTTGAATTTATATTTACTATATATTTTTCAATGATTATTTATAATTAATAGAGTATTTATTCGGCTCTAGAAAGGTAATGAATATGTGATACAATTCAATAATACCAAATGTAAAAAAAACAACATGGAAATATGAAAACAACCCGTTTATAATCCAAAAATTGTAAAGACATTTTATTGTTTTTTCTTAGTACGATTTTTTCTTTGTTGAACTAAACTACGACCTTAGTTCATCTCTACATTCTGGAAAATTTTAATTTCCATCACAAGGCAGGATTTTAATAGGTATTTTATGTTTTTAAGATGTAATATAATTTTGAACTCTCAATTATACAAGTTTGTTTCAGGGAAAATGTAGATAGAAATTAGATATTCAACGCGTAGTTTTTTAAGAACATTAAGAAGTAGAACATTATTTTCATACAGAAAAACTACATCATTAACAAATGCAGTAGTTTACAGTTTGCAGGATACATTTGAATATTTTATGATTTACATGTCAGGTACCTGTAGATATATGAAAGTGGGCCTAACACAAAACCTTGAGCAACACCTACTATGGTTTTACTGGAACTGTAATACGTATTCTCGAATTTCAATAGAAAAAGATGATTGAATTAGAGAAAAAGTATTCACTAACCCTTACAGAGTGACCGAAATTCTGCTCATTAGTTTTCTGAAATATATCTTGCCGTTATTATTATTATTATTCAAAGCTGCCCCTCACAATTCAATAATCCTCAGCTTACGAAAATGTCACATTTGCACATTTGCCTCAAATTGAATAGAAATTGAAAGGGATATATTTTTTGAAAAGATTAATTTTCCAGAAAAAAAGGTTTTAGCTTTCTACTTCTGCAAAAAATGTCAGAATAATCCAGAGAAAGGAGGAAAGCAATCAATTTAAAAAATTAAATGTGTACATGAGTAGATTAAACTCATTTGTGACATAAAGTCGTAACTTAAGGAATGAATTTAGTGTTGTTCCATCTCAAAATGTTATCCAGATTGGAGCTCAAGAGGCAAGTGTCTTTTTCCGAAACATCCGATGTGCACCAGTGAGGACGACATTGTGTAACAATCCTGTGAATCGTATCTGATTCAATTCCATAATGAATACTAGAAATATAAACTGAATAGAAAAATGTGTTGTTTGTCTAATTCAGTGTTCATATAAAAGTATTTGTTTAGAAAGTATTTTTCTTTCGTGTAATTCAATGTTTATATGAAAGTAGATTTCGAAAGGATTTTTCTTCCAGTTTGTGTCTCACAGTTAATTATTTGCCTGATCTACACATTTTTGTATGGAGTTACTTCCCACATTTTTTCGTATAAGATGGAGAAGAAGAAAGCCAAAACATTTATTTCCCAATAAATGAAAATGTTTTTCGAAACCCATGTGGGTACTTAATTCTTAATTTACAAAATTAATGCTCTGGATATTCTGACATTTAAAAATATCTACAGTGAATCCTATTCTTGGTATTTATAGACCACAGAATTTAAACAGATTTAATATATAGTACTGTTAGGTACATAGGTTTACTTGTTGTTTATAGTTAAGAGGCTTTGTACCCTTCTATTATAATCTTTATTCAAAATATCATTTAGGTAGATTCCTGAAAACACTTCATTTGAACTCAGTGTTACTTCCAAAATCTGTGGACAGAAAGTCAATGGGATCCCAAAAAATCAATTAATAAATTGAATATAGAGGTCGGCAGAGCACAATAAAAATAGATAGTTTCAACCCTGAAAACTAGGGAAAATTATTTTCATTTCACACACCTTGAGGACTGTCTGCACACAGAATTGAAAACTATCGAATAGATTCTTCAGAAAATATGAAAAATGTTGTACCTATGTTCCTAATGTTTCATAGATTTTTGACCTTCCACAATTCGAAAAAATAAACATACTTTAGCGTATCTTCTGATGATCTGGATTTATTTATTTTTTCGAAAACTCAAGGAGCATTGACAAAAAATATCTGATAAATAGGGACTCTTCTAACCCTCCATGGACATGCTAACGAAAATGCATGTTTTTTCAGATCACTGTATCAAACTCAGGTAAGGCCAAACATCTCGAATATGCAAATTTTGACACTGGACATTTTTGTTCCCAGTCCCATAACATATTCGTCAATTCACAAAAACTATGTCTTAAACTATCTCTCACCTTAAGCAATTCGCCGAATAATCCATATCACTCAACAACGGAACATCAACTGACAGACAAAAACCGAACGTCACAGATCGTGGAGCGGTGCAAACATCACAAAAACTACAAACAATTAATAGAGAGCAAGGTGGTTTACGAGATGCTCTCTCGGTGTCGTCACGTAGAATAAGAATGAGTTGAGGAGATCTGACTCTCCTTGCCGGCTCCCGGCTCTCATTGGTCGCGCGCGCGTGGTGGGGCAGGTGAGAAGACAGGTGATGGACGGAGAGGAGAGATCTAGATGCGGCGGCGTGCGAGAGAGAGCGCTCGATCGCGGACCGATTCGCAGATGAAGTCGCTGGCGCTGGCTTGATTATTTGAAATATGGCTTTTGGAAAGCTGATTTTGAATTATTAATTGCGGGGATTGAGTTGGCTAATGGCTTGCGAAATTTTGCGTATGTGTGGGGGGTATTGTATTGGATGTTGTCTCTAAGCTGCGGTTGTTTTAAGGAACCTGAGATGGGTTGTCAAGGGGAGTTTTGAAATTTTCCGCGAAGATCTCTTATGTCTTGTACTTTTAAAAAAGTTTTAATTGAAAAGTTGGAGTATCGGGAAGACTTACAGAGTCAGGGTCATAAATGCTGTATTGTCATACAGCAAAATAAAGGCCACGAATTAACACAAAATATATACATGGCTCAAAAACACTTCAAAAAGTCTACGGTAAAAATCTGTCAAAAAGGTTATTTATGATGCATTATAAGTTGCAATTATAATTTGCGAAGTCTTCAGAAAGAAATTTCTTAGTATTATAGTAGGTAAGCTTTATTTAGCAGAAAAGCAATAACCTGTCCGTATAGGACAAATAAAAGTGGTGAAGAACATAGAAAGTTTAATTTCTCTTTTCTTCATTATGATTTTCTACCGCGTCGTAACAGCTACATCCATCAAATTATTTATCTAACACAGTGATTCCCAAAGTGGTCTATATCGACCCCTGGGGGTTTATGACAACTTGCAAGGGGTCTACGTCAGCGAAAAAAAAATTTGGGGGTCCATGAAATGAAAATGGGGGTCCACGATAGTGGATCTCAACACATACACTGATAGTAC
>WOGJ01043135.1:0-11212 GCA_015342185.1 Leptinotarsa juncta | reverse complement strand
AGTTTAGTATCAAACACTATTGAAGAATGTATATAGAAAATAGTGCGATTTTGTAAACGTTTTAATGAAAATCTCCCAAAAAATGTGTACGGAATACGTCGATGTAGTTTATTATTGAAGTTTAACGTATTTGCTCTCAGTTGATTCAACTTTGTAATAGATCACTCTGTACTGTATTTACGGAAGATCACTCAACACGTCGCCCGAAGGTTATAATTTATAACAGAAATTCTCCGCTGTGGAAAAATAATCCCAACGACCCGTTATTACATCAGATATCAATATAAGATTTGTACCGGTTGGATATACCATTGTCCACGGTTTTGTTACACAAAACGATCGGGGGAATCGGGATTTCGAATTATTTCCCGTACAGTTTACGAGCGTCGTAAAAAGTAACGATCTCCACTGTACACCCTCCGACTATGACCACTTCTTTCAGACACTGCTGTTTGGAATTTATTCCCTGGGGCAGAGTCGGTGGGATTCAGCCCAGCTCGCAGACCTGGCGTATTTACGTGCAGGACGTGTTGCTATAATTTTTCGTTTAGTACCAATCATTGTGACAATAATGAAGGAATACCTACGTTTTCATCACAAATATCATTATTTATCCGTTTACTTCAAATCAACATTGAATACACGAAAACATACAGATTCGAAGAATGTAAACTTTCCCGGCCGGAGATAACTGTATGAAGGCTAATTTTTCGGGTTTTCTGGCCGTAGTCTGCAGGTTTTTGTGCTGCGGTAGACATTTTCAAAGGCGATGTGGAAACGTTCGCAATGCTAGAGCTGGTGCTATGGTTCTTGTTCCTGTTGTATCCAACGTATTAACAACTATTCCTCCCGCATGCCCCCTCCTGGGTTGAGTACCCTTAGTTGAAATCTTCTCCACACGGTCAGAACATCCCATTTCGTCCATCCACCTCTGCTCCTCCGGAATGGTCTTCAACTTACTGATGGACACTTCAGCAAACTTGACATCTGACCTCCTTTGGTCGAAAGTCAGCCTCTAGGTGCTTTTACTTTCTGATCTGTTGTGTTGTTTTATCATGACTTTCCTAACTGAATTTTTGCATAGGGTCCCCAAAAACTAACCGGAGATGAGTGTCTTTAGTCGCAAGCAAGTATTGGTTCTCAGTAAGTCTGAAAATGAGATCAATTTGAAGTCTCGCTAAGCAACTATTCCTGTACTGGGCGCTCTATTTATATCGTTCTTGATTGTTTACCTGTAAGAACAAGTTGCCAGCTTTTATTAATATTCTTTGTCCCTTCCTTTCTATTGAAAGGATCACTATGCTTTTGAATTTCTATTGCCTCTCTCTATATTCTTGGTTTGTAATTTTGGGTACTGTACATTATTACTGTGTCCTCGAATGAGATAATGTGGATACCTTCTTTGTTGAAAGCGGCTGCAGCCGAACGGTCCCTATACTTCGAAGTATAGGAGCCCGAACGGGTTCCTATACTTCGTTTTGTGGTTCTGATGTAGACCGGTCCGCAGTTACAAGGAATCCGGCACCGGATTGGTAGAATCTTAGTGAAACCATCAGGCACAGTCTCAGGTCAGCGAAGGACCATAGAGAACCACTAGCAATGCCAGAGGTATACCGGATTCCGTGTAGCCCGTGTCCGAAGAGACATATACACGCACAAGAGAAACTCTCGCGTCGGACAAACCGACAGTCAGATATGGCCGAACATGCTCTCAATAAAAAAGGTACACACATTATCTCATTCGAAGACACTCGACAGTACCCAAAATTACTACCCAAGAATATAGAGAGAGGCAATAGAGATTCAAAAGCATAGAGATGTCTGCAATAGGAAAAAAGAGATAATATTAATAAAATAGTACCTGTCCTTAGAGGTACACGAGTACGGACAGGTAATACAATTAAGAAGGAGAACGGAAATAGGAGTTAATGCGTTGAATACAACAGGAACAAGGATCAGAGCACTATATCTGGTATTGCGACGGTTGCCGCAGCGGTAGACGAAACTTCAGGCATAAAATCCTGCAGACCACTGCCAGAGAACCGGAAAAGCCTTCATAAAACATATAGATTTGTTTCACCTCTTGCAGGGATCATATTCCATCTAAAATACAATGATAATGAGGAAAATACAGCTGCGTGCGATCATAATGAAAGTTCATGACATTAGTCGTGAGCAAAATTGAAGGAACATGTACCAAGTAGTATTTCTATGAAGTGGGATACCCTATAATGCTCAAATTTGGTGTGTAGAACCTCTATGGGGTTGGCATTAATCACTCAAAACCGCAAGACGAAATTTTTAACAATTCACTGCCACATGGGATCTTATATCGTGGCATGCCATATTGGCAGTTAAGGTTGGGTCTTGGTGGTCGGTAGTTTCTTGATTGTTTGCTTGCAGTTAAGGATGGGTCTTGGTGGTTGGTAGTTCCTTGCTTACGAAAAAAACCTAAACTTGTCCAGACAACTCAGGGAGATAAAATTCAAATGGATTACTGATGATAACCCCTTTCCTCATCACATCACATAAATCTACCTCTAGTCATTTCAATCCCCAAAATCGTCCCCCATAATCACCACCCACATTAGGTTCTGTTTGCATATTTTACAGATGTGGTACTTGGTACAAATATTGCTTTAATTTTGCTCACGAGAGTTTATTACTGAAGCGACATGTCAATGTAACTCTGTAAAGACTCCGATCCCAACAACTCTGTCAAACTTGGTACAAAAACAACTCCGGCAATACCAACTCTGGTTTAAACTTTCATTGCGAAAGTAATTATGGCGATAACAACTCTGGTTTTGTGTTGCATGGTGCTGTTAAAATTTTATTTTTAAGTTGTTCTCAACGAAGCTATATCCATTATAATGAGATACTGAGCAAATTAATTAATTGCTGGATTGTACTATAGTGGAACTTATAAAGGTGTACTGGTAGTCCAACTAGGTTTCGAAAAAAATTATGGGTTCGACAGAAAGTGATAAATGGGACAATTATAGCTGATTCAGTTTATTCGGAAATTATGTGAATTCAACAGAGCTAAAACGGAAAAACATATTAGATGAAGGATATGAAACAATAGTTCAAAATCACAAGCACTCCACATATCAGATTAGGAACAACTTACCTAAAACCAGGTAACACCACGATATTTTTGTTGAAAATATCACTCTTCATGCACCCTAGAGTTTTCAACATATTACAATCTAAACGTTTCTTGGTTTGCTGTGTTTTTCATAAAGTTCAAAACCTTGAAAGTTATTTTCGTGCCTTTTGAAACTCTTACGGACATCTAAAGGCGAAAGACGTAACCCTTTCAATTAATGTTAGGATTCTATCGAATCGAACATGTCCTAGGTAGAAAGCATACACCATTCAAGGCGCCGTGTCTATTATTCCGTTACAGTACTCTCTCCAAGTGCCGTTGAATAACGAGACAAAAAAATTAAAAACATTTATTGATAGATGGATGTACCGAGTAAAATGGGGTTAATTGGATCATTTTTAATTTACAAGCATATGTTATTCATGAACTAATAATTGGCGAGGTTAGCTTGTCGGTGTAGTTAAAACATGGATTTTTAAATACACAATTCATGAACACATATAAAGAGTTGAAAGTAATCAGAATACAAAATCCAGCAAATTTAATGAAAATGACTTTCATACATGGTACCTGAAGGCATATATGTAAAATCGAAATTGAACCTAAGTTAGGACATACGTACACATAGAGAAAGATTACAATGTTAAAATGTTTGTTCCAAATTATATGGTTCATTATCGATCACCATAATGCTTCTTATATTTATCAAAATTCATCTCGTGATATTCATTATGTATTATAATTATCTCAATCTAATTCAAGCATTAGACACAAACCCATTTTCACCACTCGCATGTATCAAGATCAGACGTTCCCTTTTCTAAAAGGCGTTTTAGACCTTCCATGGTATGATCATTCCAACTTTTTATGTGCGTGTGTGACGTGAATGGTTCATCCATATAAATAACAGGTCGATATTCTTCTCTATAGGTCCGCATTTTATTCAAGAATTATATCCTAAGTAGTCGAATGAGTAGCGTTTCCTCAATATTTTCCTGTTATTTTTCACTTTTCTCCATCAGAATCCAAGTTTATGAATTTCTTTTTGCAAAAACTTCCTGCTACCCTGATAGTCAATATCTCGGATATTTTTAAAAATTTCTCTAAGCGTAGGAACTTATATCTCATTGATATGGAAATCAATTATGCATCTGCGTAAGATTGCCAAATCAGCACCATCTATCATATTATTGTAATTTTTGATACATCAAATGAACTTGAAAATTCTTTTCTCCCTATTTTTTCCATCTCTGATTTGATTTTTCTTTCAAACCTTCCAAGTTAAAATACAATATTGGTTACAATTTTACTTACTATTACTTCTTACCTTCTCAGGAGGAATTCTTATTCCATCTGCCATTTCTTCCATTTGCATATATTTTAATACGTTGTTCACAATTTGTTTGCTGTGTCCACTGAGAAGATTGTTCTTTAGTTCACTGTTCGAAGACATTTTGAAAGAACAAATAAGTCACAGTACACCACACAGAATAATTTCTTCACTTACTGTAACACGATATTTTCTACTCCAGTTCGTCGATGTTAATGAGCACTGCCCCCATTCCCCATTCGCCGGCTAATCTACTGCGGATCCAATATTTGAAGGCACAGCTAGATTTGCCAGGATGTACATGAAAGACTTATTTTTTCTATTAAGTTTGTACTACAAACATTCGTTAGGGGATAGAAACAGATCAGTCATAGAAACGCTACACAACGGAAAATGTAAAAGAGTATTGTTATAAAATTTCACTTACAGTTTCGGACTGAAAACACTTCAACTCCTCTTAAGCATATTTTTCAACTTTTCAAGACTGAAACACACATTTCTCTTTACTATCACTGCATTACGTCATCAAAAGAGGCAATTTCACCCAAAATGACGCTGGTAGTTTTTAAAAAAATTTCTAAGGTTAATTGATTCAATTACTGCCATAGCAATTTGTTTCAAATTGAAAACGTAACATTTTTCTAGAGCTTGGTTTAAAAAAAAACATTTTGACTTTCTACTTGCCCATCTTAGAACAAATAATATTGGAAACTTTCCTAGAGAGGAGAAAAATTAACTTAAAAATAACCACTTTGCAAAAACTATGTAAACAATGTAAAACATGTTTTTTTCCTTCCACACGTGATTTCTCTGATTAAATCAATTAACCGATTGACAGTTTTTCACGAACTGCCATGGATATAAGAGCAGAAGTGCCTTTTCGGTGACACAAAGTCGTATTTACAAGCCAGGAATATCTGCTTTCTTCTTAAAAAGATCAAAAAGTTGCTTTCAATTGTCTTCCAAGTGTTTTCAACCCGAAACTTAGGAAATTGAGGGTTTCAATTTAATTACATACAATGGTCTTTGTAACCTATTTTATTTGTATTTTCTTATATCAGTTAATTGTTCATCACTATGTATAAGTTGTTTGATAAATATCATAGGTTGTTTGAGAATTAGACAGATGAAAAAAATAACAACGGTCAAGAAAAAGTCATTAAAGGCGAAATTGTTTGAATTCGTTTTTAATTTTCCTAAGTATTTTACAGTCTTTGTATTTCGGGAACTGGCAACACTAATGTCAAAAGGTAAAATGTGGCAACACCATAATAAACTTTGACAATTTTTAGCAAAACTCACAACGTTTTGATGTACAAGTGCTATTTGTTTTGTTTAGAGTAAGTTAATATCAATTTGACCAAAAAATCGAAATTTCAAGAAAAGGTTTTTGTTGGATTATTTTTCACAACTTTTGACGTGGATTATCTCAAGAATGTATGCTAAGTTCTTTATGTGGCGTTAAAGCACCCTCAAAAACCACAGTTTATCGCTGGTATAGTGAATTTAATCGTCGTCGTAGTTCGGTCGCCGGCGAATTTCGTGAATTCGGTGAATTTTTGAGCAGTCAAAACATCGAATTGATGACTCATCCTCCATTTGGCCCTAATTCAGCACCCAATGACTTCTTCTTGTTCTCAAATATTGAAGGTAAACTGCATGGTAAATGATTTACGAGCGCCGAAGAAGCAGTTGAAGCATTCAAAAACCATTTTTGGAGGTATCAAAAGAGGAATGGAAAAACTGCTTTAACAAATGTTTTGAACGAATGCAAAAGTGTATTGATCAAAGGGAATATTTCGAAAAACAATCAAGCCATTTTTGCTATTATTGAAATAGTAATAGTACCACTTGTACGTTCGGAGTAGAAAATAAATGAGAAAAAGTGATTTTCGTGTAACTCAATGTTCATATAGAATCAGTTGTTTTGAAAGGGTTTTTCCTTTCACTTTGTATCTGAAGGAAACATGTATGCATGATCTGCACATTTTTTTCAAAGCGTCTATTTTGAAGTTAAATTTTTTCTTCCTTTTTTTAATAGATACATTATAAGTTTATATTATGATTACGTGACAGTTTGCACGATACTTGGTTTCTTGTGAGTATTTGTGTGAGTATTGAACAGTTTAGAAAACCACTTAAGATAAATATATTCGACAATTTGTACTTTCGCAGTTTCAGTTGAAACCACTTTGAAAAATGTAAAGAAATTGATTTTGACCTCATTTAGGCGGAAAAATGATTTGAAACATTTAACTTCCTCAGTTCTATAGACAATTTGATGAATATTTCTTCTCAAATATAATATTTGAATTGAGATTCTGATATATGCCCTTTAAGAAATAATGATTTCTGGTAACATTAACCCTCTTTTAGTCTTTCATACTAAAGCTAATTGTGAGCTATGTTTTTTGTTACGTTTTTTGGATATTCTAGCTTGGACTGAAATCTCTGAAAATGTGTACAAGGTGAAATTTATATTTCATAATGAACCGAATAGATGTGTATAAAACATCAAGTCTATAAGTGGAGAAAAACACTGAAGGAGGGATTTTATGATAATGATTTTCTTCAAAACGACTCTGAATCTTGTATCAACATGTTGGTTCTTCAAGAAAAGCCAGTCAATTTGGTTCTGATCATCATAGATAATTCATTTTCTGGAAATTATTCACCCTAGTTTCCAATAAAAGCTTTAAATTTTCGAAAATTTCTATTATTTTCTACTTTCCTGATCTAATGCCGGTCCTGCTCACATAAGAAAAATTATTTACACCGGCTGGAAGAACCATAATAAAACTGTATTGTTTACTTTAACTGCTACTACACTCTGTTTTAATTTACACATTAACGACATATTTCGTCGCTGAAAGGTTATTTAGTATTGGTTCATTGGAAAACTGTGTACTTCTGGAACGATGCTTAAAATTATGTCCCTATATAGTTTTCATGGTCTCTTGGGTCTTATATTAGAAATAGTTGGTACAAAATGAAGCAATTCAGTCAGTTCGGTTCCACTAAATCAATAACAACAATTTGTAATAGTGGAAACCTGTTCTTTATGCCTGACATCTTAACGTTTCCATATTTTTATCAAATTGTACCTTTTCGCAATTCTCAAATTACTAATTTTCTTCCTGAACCACATTCAATATGAATGTGATTATTTATTCATATAAATTCATTAAAATAATGAAAGCCATCATGAAACAAACATGTTTTTAAGTTATTTGACGATATCTATGAATGGTAGAGATTTACTTTTTCACTGTGTATACAGGGTGTTATGTAATAACTATCCAATATCTTACAGGATGTTGAAAATTTAGTTTTATTTTGGTTTTTCGTGAATGAATTTTAAAGTAATGTCGATATTTGAACAAAAACTGATATTTTGGAACTTTTCAATAAGAGGAATTCAAATTTGGTTACAGTTTATCACTCAATTGTAGGGGCGCAACAGGTTTCGGTATCTTTTGGGGTATCACAACTTTGTCGTGCATGTATGTATCACATTTTCTAGACAAAAAAAATCGATTTCTCTATTATTTTTACATGAATATGTTACGAATTGATCAATGAATTCGTTTGTCAAAAAGTGAAAAAATTTTGATTTTTTTCGTTCGACCTAGAAACATTTCAAACGCTAATTCTCAATCAATAATATATAACAAAACACTAAATATAAATCTAATTCACAATTATAATAAATATTCGAAATGTCCACCTCCTGCCTGTATGCATTCATTCAAACATCTTCTCATTGATTCGCGCACTCTTTGGAAAAGTCCTGGAGTAATCATACGATTTCTTAATTCTTCTTTATTTTGGATAGGTGCCTGGCAAATTGAAGAATTTATGTTTCCACAGGAAAAAATCCAAAATTAAGGTCTGGCCTCAATCATGGGCCTCCTCGGTCTATCCAGCGGTTGTCCAAAGTTTGATCTAAAAATGCTCTCGTTTATGTGCTAAAATGTGCCAGGGCACCGTCTTGCATAAACCACATTTCATTTCGTAGTCTAAGCGGCACATTTTCCCGTAAAAGAAGCAAATCTTCTTCAAGAAAATGACTATATCTCTCCGTTTAATTTTTCCGGAATGAAGAACGGGCCTATAAAATAATCACCAAGGATGCCTGCCTCCTGAGAGAGAAAAGTTCTTGGAAATGTGATTCCTGTATCGTATGTGGGGTTTTTTCTGATCACAAATGATTATTGAGAAAACGGGGAATAACGTTGCGTGAGAAATTTGCTTCGACGGTAAACAGAATATGGTTTTCAAATAAAGGATTTTGAATAAGACGTTGGAGAAACTAACGTCCTAAGTTGATACGTAACGGATAGTCACGAGGAAGGAGTGCCTGAACTCTTTGAATAAGGTACGGATATAACAACATGGGAACATGAGAAATGTTCAACATCAGTGCTATTTTTCTGGAGCTTGTTTCCTGGTGTTCTACTAAATTAAGATGGGTTGCTGGGGCTCTTACTGTTCGATGTCCACCCGACAGATGACTAACTTTGTCAAAAATTCTTGTTTCCCTTAACCAAGTGTGAATTCTTGAAGACAAGTTTTTTTGAAATAGGAGTTGTGCGTTTCGGATAACGCACCTGATACAAACATCTAGGCTCATATGCATTTCCGTTAGCAAGTCCATATGTGAAATATATTTCAGCATACTCTGCATTAGTAAACTTTACCATTTTCAAACAAATAATCACACGAATAACAACTGAAACTATTCAACTATGCATCAAGACATTATTTTTGACATGACAAACATCGGAATAAACTTAGTGGTGTAGGGTTTTCCTACAACTATTTAGTATAGAAACATTTCATTTCTTTATTGATTGGGTTTCTTATGTTAATTCTTTTCTTCTTATTTTTATATATTTATAACCCAACGGTTATTGCCGAAAAACATATGGATATTTAGAACGAATCCACTTTTATGGGTTAGACAAAGAACTCGGGCATAAGTGGCTGATCCTTTTTAACTTGACTTTGACTTGAACTTTTGTCAATGAGAAACTTATTTCGAAATACATGGTACCTAGCCGAGGCAGGTATTCATTTTGTTCTGGGATTTCAGCCGGGCTAATCCTAATTTTCATTTTCCTCGTCACGAGGTTACACCGATATTTTTCTGTTTGTTCATTTTGTTTGTGTTGTTGATAAATTTTATCATTTGTAAACGCTGCGTCCGATTGATTAATAATTCACCTAAAACCAGTCCCCGACAATAGCCTTCTTGAAACTTTTATTTTCAGAGTTCGCGAATCAATGAGAAGATGACTGGATGCATCGATTAATTTAAACGAAGATATCACGAAAACGACTGCTTGTAGCGACTTTTGACAAGCATACCTTTTTAACGTAAAAGTAATAGAGGAATCGATTTTTCTTCTAAAAAATGTGATACATATATGCACGACCGATAGCCTTGCTCCCTTGCTCTTTGAGCTGATTTTCGTCAGGGTGACAAATGGGTCATAACTGATCTTTGGTGACGCCATGAGTGTCCTCAGACATCAGTGCCGCCCTTCACGGTGTACCTCTGCCTGGCTGGGGTGAGATGGATGAAGATATTATTCATCTGTTAACGGAGGACACAGGGGCCTCATTCGACAGAGTGTCGGGACCTTCTATATCGGGAGGGGTCGTCTACAGCGTAATCTATAGCTTCCCTGACTAATTATATGCACAACAAAGTTGTGACTGCCTAAAAGATACCAAGACATATGTAGGTGGCGCCCTCTACTGTTAAGTGCCGAACTAAAACCAAATTTGAATTCATCACATCGAAAAGTCCACGAAGAGCAATTCTTGTCCAAATATCGACATTATTTTAAAATTTATTCACGAAAATACAACATAAAAATAAATTTTCAACACCATCTATCTCAAAATTTAGGGCCTTGCGGACCCATGCTTATATGAACTTTTTACTTTATCAATAACTGAAAAATATTCCTGTGAAATATCGGACATGTATCACATAACACTATAAAAATTTTGAATTTTGAAAATTTGAAACATGTGAAACCTAAAATTTATATTCAAATATGAGGAAGAAAAAGATCTGATGAAATGTTACTATGGAAATTGAATAGGCCCCTTTATTGTGTCTTAAATTTGAAGTAAGAAACAATTTTCAGGAAGTTCACAATATACTTCGGAAATTCTAGGGAAATTTCAAATAGACTGATTGAATCCTAGAGTTTAAGCGGGAAAAAACAAAATTTATAAAACTTCCACTGGTTGCACAAGGTAAAAAGTTAAATTCAACCAAGAAGCAGGAGTGCATATCTAGGAAGAAATTGTACAAGAAAGACTTGAAAGCTTCAACTTTTGACTTTCAAACTCCTTGGAATATGTATCGACGTCAATTTGTAGCACTATAGCCAGAGTCAACCGGTTGTCAGCTCAAATGTTGGGCATTTTCCATCAAAGCTGGCGATCGATCTTTAAGAAACTGCCGCTAATTAAGCCCGGTAAATCTCTACTGAAAAAAATAGGATCCAATTAAATGATCACCACATATCCCAACCTCCAATGTCAACAGAGAACTTTTCTGTTGGCAGGATTTCATGTTTCTTCAGTTTTTCCGTTTCCATTAAAGTGAGAAATAATTTCTCACTGTTATCATGATAACCCAAGTCAGTCATGAATTGTTACATGTCAGATAGATATGACACGTTCTCCATGTTGACAACGCTACGCCGACAATTTGGGTTCAATATCCAAGTAGCCCATTGCCGGCGTTT
>WOGJ01042932.1:0-10627 GCA_015342185.1 Leptinotarsa juncta | reverse complement strand
CAAAAATAAATTTAGATAGGCAATATTGTGAAATTTATTTTTCTATAGCTGAAAATTGTAAAATAATAGATAAGGCAAAATTGTAAAATTAATTTAGGTTGTATACCCGTATGGTTGGTACGCCTGGATGTTTTACCTGTAGGGGTTACCATAGCATAAATAGGATTAGCTGGCATCAGTTTTTCAGTTTTAATCTTCCTGTTTGAAGATGGTAACTTGGTGATCGAAACACGTGTCGAGGTTTAAAAATAACAATTTGGTGTTGGGAAAAAACTCCAGTAATATTTATTTAGTTTATTTGGTGAAAAAGAAGGCTGAAAAGTTGCCCTTTTCTGAACTTTGAAGGGCCGTAACTTTATAAGTAAGGGAGAGCGCCGCTTTTTTCTTTCGGATTCGTTATCTACACATCAAAATACGTAAATGCAGTCAAAAAATTTTTCAAATTCGCCTGGTATCCACAAAACGAAAATTTACCCAAGCCGGTTTAGTTAAATCTCGAAAACAAGAAATTTATAACCCTACCAAGCAAAGAAAATTCATCGAAAATGGTCAAATTATTTTTATGTTAAATAATTTGCCACCTTCTATCGAAAGTGTGAAATACACTTGGGAACGAAATTATTATACTGTTACAAATTGTTCAGCATGCAGAATCTATAACAACAAAAGTGAATTACTTGATACCAATAAATCATGTTTATAATGAAAATAAATATAAAATCTTCAAAAACTGTAGGTCAAGAATCATTTTAACATATCAGAAAAATATATCAGAAAAAAAAATCCTTTCTTAGAAAAAATAAAAAATTTGGTTGAACGTCCTCTTTTCGGGTGATATACTAATAATTGCCTTAAAATATAGTGACAAAATTCATTTTGCTATTTTTTCCTCCGTTATTCTCTTTGGTGCTTTATCTTTCTCTTTCTTTTGTTGCTCTTCCTGAGAAGAAATCAAATTTGTCAATGATTAAAACAGTTGACTATAGGTATCTACAATACGAATCATAATAGTATTGTAGCCTTATTTTAATATTTATTTGATTTTATTTTATATATGTTTTTAATTTTATTTTATATTATATGCCATAGACTAACATGGCATAACATGCCATACCTAACATTTTCCTGTAATTATCATTTGATAGAGTAAAATACTAGACTTCTTATAAAACTATTGTATAAAATGAAATATGTGAAACATGATACTTGTATTATTATAGTCAGCTTAGTATGACCAACATACATTTGGTCGCAATCCCCACAGCTTATTTAGTAAATCCCGGCTTTTTCTTATTTCGTCGTCTTGTCTTTCTGGTTGCCCTACACGAGAATAAGTAATAAATTTTCAGTATTCCTTTTTCCGAAAAGGAGATGAGTTACGGATACGCTTTCTGAATTTTTTCCTAATCAACATATCCACAAGTTACTAATAAATTAAACATTTTCCGTAGTGAAAAATACTTTGAATTCAGCCAGTAATTATTCGGGGTAAACTGAAAAATTTGTCCTTTCTTTACCTGTCTTAAGTTCTGCATTATACATTATCATTTTTCAGTTTGTGGAAAGAGAAATTCCTAAAGAGTCGTTGAAAAACTCTGATTTTTTCCACAAAAATTTCGTTTCAGTCAAAATTGAATAGTTGGCTGTATAAAGCTTCAACAAGGGATAAGAAATTACATGGGTACTTATCAAAACGTTTTAAAGGATGAAGTCTTCTATCTATCTAATTTTCTTACAGACCAAATCACAAGCACTACCGGAAAATTATTGAGGTGCTCCAAGAGCGGATATTAAATTCATTTGGAAAACATTCTCAGGAAGCTAATTCCTAAACGCAGTTCTTCAACAGTTAAGTTGCGAGGTGTACTGAGTTTAACGTCAAAAAGATGAGTAGTTTCAATCCGTCTCGTATTTCTGAAATTTACCGCTCTTGGTGGAACACTTCCCTGAAAGTATCTATAGGAGAGAGACAAATATCCAACCTTTCTTCGATGTTCCAGACAATCAAGGTTGCAAGTGATGTTCGTGTCTCCAAACAGTCGGATGACTCTTTTCTGGATGCATTCCAGCAGCTTCAAGGTATGCTCAGTGGCGGAGCTCTATACATGAGGACAGTACTCCATAGAAGGTCGGATCTGAGCTTCATGAAGTATCAAAAGTTTCTGAGGTGTGTTCCAAGCTTTTGAGAAGCAGCCTTTGCAATTTCAGCGAGATGATTGTGCCAAGATATATTGGTGTCCATTTCAATTCTCAACAATCTTATCGAAGCAGGAAGCGGAACTGTCTGTCCTCGTAGTATTGTATCCGGTTCGGAGACATATTCCTCTTGAAGATGATTACTTGGTGATCGAAAGACGTGTCGAGGTGTTGAAATAATGGTTTGGTGTTGGGAAAAAACTCCAAGTAATATTCAATAATTCTTTAGACTAATAAGGGATAGTGACATCAACTTTTTGCTCTCTTATAATTATTAGTAACAAGCACTATTGCAGGAAAAACTTAAACTGTTCGTCCGTTTCTAACAATTATTGAGAGTGGGCACTATGTGAAATGGGCTGCTACACAAAAATGAAGAGCATGCCGATGACCCTGGATATCTCCACTAATGTGATGGGTTTAGAGAAGCTGTTGAATTATTGTATAACTGGTGTAGGTCATTATTCGGTAATTCTTGTTATGTTTATTTGGAAGTACATCAAAAGGAAAATATTCTTTTGCAAACAAGGCGATTTTTGAACCGTAAGCGATAAATTGTACAAAAATTAACTCTATATTTCATTTCTCAAATATACCTTTTTTTTTAAGACGTCCATCTTCCAAATCCTTTTTAGCAATTGAAACTGGTTGAAATAAATATTACAGTACTTTTATTGCTCACCTCTGTTTGATTATTATGATGTTATTATGATAATTTGCCCATCAGCCAACAGCATTAATTATATATATCACTGCAAGGATTTTTTTCTGTGCGAAAACGTATAAAACATCGAAAGTTGCACTGAACGAAGTGTCATTCGAGATACCGTTCTGCTATAATGGGATAAATGAACTGAAACATGCAGAAATATTGAAAGACTTCCGCAGAGCTGCTCGGCTTCCAGTAGTAATTTGATCTCTGCAATGAATACGCTACTTTGGTATTTATATTTTTTCATTTAGTTGTTATCCGCAACAGCCGGTTATGACAGTGGCGTCTACATAATTCTACGGGTAGTCAGTGAAGGCGAAGTCTGTCGCATTTAGGGTTTGTAGTCTGAAAGATCAAGTAGATTTTTATTGACCTTTTTTAAGGAGTTTCACCTTCCACAATTTGAAAAACTGAAAATTTATAACTGCTTTTATTCCTGCGCTAAAATTTTTATTGGTGAAACTTCAAGATCATTAAAAGTGCACGAGAATGAACATCGAGATTACATAATAAAACGACAATCAACAGAATGAAAATTTAAGAAAATATTTTGAATGATTGCCAATAAATTCTGTTTTAAGAGTGAGTCCAAAGAATAAGCGTATATTCTCATATTTGGCGAAAAGTGTATATCAAACAGCTCCTTAGAAATACTCGTAGATCATACTTAGCTATCAATCTTGTAAAAATATATGGATAGTGGAGAAATAGTATAGTCAAAAGCTGTTGCGCTTGATATTTCTAATATCTATGACCGTATGTGGCATGACTGGCTAAAATTTTTGTGTATGGCTTCAGCTTCCTGAAAGAACGTTCCCTGCGAGTGGCCGTTGATGGATATCTTTCGAATACTTTTACCATTAACGCTGGTGTTCCTCAAGAATCCATATTGTCTCTAACCCTCTTTTTATTGTGTACTTTTCAACCACTTATTGAAAAAACCAAGAACCCAATATATTGCTTTGCTGACGACAGCATACTTGTTGCGTCATTCCATTTGGATTCCGGGGCATCGGCTGTAGATGCAAATCTTTACCCGTAGCAGGACATTGCATACCTCAATGAGTATATAGAGGTGAATTCGAATTGGGCATCAGTTTTCCTCAAAAAAATAAATGTCTCTGAATCGGATATAATAATATCAGGACTGAAATTCCGCTTTTTGCTTCGGGGCAATTGGAATGGACACCAATATGCCTTGGCACAACCATGTTGCTGGAATTGCAAAGGCTGCGTCTCAAAAGCTGGGAACAATGTTCTGAACCAGAGAACTGTACACACCTCAGTAAATTTTGATGCTTTATGAAGCTCAGATCAGGCCTTCTTTCAAGTACTGTTCTCATGTATTGGGCTCCGTTCCCGAGCATACGTTGAAGCTGCTGGATTCCATCCAGAAAAGAGCCATCTGTCTGATTGGAGACACGAACGTCACTAGCAACCTTGATAGTCTGAAATATCGAAGAAAGATTGGAGATTTGTCTCTCTATAGATACTTTCACGGAAGGTGTTCAAGCAACTTGGCATATTTGATTCCACCAAGAGCGGTACATATCAGAAACACGCGACGGATTGAAACTGCTCATCGTTTTGACGTTCAACTTAGTACACCTGGAACGTAACTGTTAAAGAAGAGAGTTTATGTGGAATTAACTTCCTGAGAACGTTTTCCAAATGAATTAAATCTCCAGCGATTAAAATTCAAGGTGTGTTTTTTCAAATGGAACACTCTTTATTTCATTCCACTTTTGAATAGGCCAGAAAAAAATTATTTGGTTTCATATCAGGTATGACGTACTTAACTATAACCGTTTTCGAGATACTGATTTTTTATGAAAATGGTAGGTACAATAATTATTGTAGAAATGCTAGGTATGAAATGTTTGTATGAAATTCTAGCATTTTTAGAAAGAACAACAACTGGAGAAGAGTTACATTAAGATATATAGTATTTTTTATGAATTCATCAATTAGATATAGGAATAAAATACTTTGTCTATTGATATTGATATTGATACGACCAAGTTCGGTTTTTACACCATTCTCAAATGCTAGAATACTTGAGAATGGTGTAAAAACCGAAATCTTGATCGTATTAATATCAATACATTAAATAAGTGGAAATTAGACAAAGTTTTTTATTTCTATGTCTAATTGAAGATGAATTTACACAAAATTATGAATTCATATTATTATTTCCCTACCTATTCAAAAGTTTACCGAAATACAGGGTGTTCCATTTAAAAAACACAACTTCGATATGCCACACTTTTTGAGCCACCCTGTAGACTTCAAAATAAATGACTTTTGCAGCCTTAATCAATATACATATAATGAAATTAAGAAATTCCAGAAAACAATAATGGTTTGGTTTACTAGGGCCGTGTCGTATGGGCTGCCCAACCCTGTATATTATATAGATTTACCAGATTGAACAAAGTTATGCATTTTTCATTTTTTGTTCCATTGAAATTATCCCTTTTGAATTCCGACAAAACTTTTGACAACCGTTAGGTAATTTTTTTTGTCGTAATCTTACACAATTAAAGATTATTTAATCAATATTTTATCAGGTTTCAAATCCTTCAAAACACATATGCCCTAACAAATAACGGGAATTGCACCCCCATGGTTACAAGTCTATAGCCGCAAGCAGACATTATCAATACCGATAACCCTCAACATTAGTGATAGGAAGGAAGGTTTCCACCCCAGTCCTGCATCCGTACGATACGATTCAATCAATCGATATCACGCCGTGAAATCGAAAACCTCAGGCGCTGTCTCATCCCTGAATAAACACTTCGTTTCGTACGACGTCTGACAAATGTGGCTTCCCTTTAGGGGGAAAGATATTGAAAATCTCTCGACTCAGATCATCGTGTTTTGAACATGCCATGTTAACTAATGGTAAAAATCCCTACAGAATCTTTCTACAATCAAAAAGTGTTTCTACAAATATCAAATACAGAAAAAAGTAAAGTAGTCCTCAACAATCAAATGGTTACTTGACAGTTCATCCAAGTTTTCAGCAACTTTTTAAAACTTACAGAATGCATTTGATTCCGTGCAACATGTAGTTTTATTTAGAATTTCATTAGTTCGGACTTCCATTGTCTGATATTATATAAAATAATTTGAAATCCCTGAAAGAACTAAAAATTAAGAAATTGAAAAATGAATAGCTGAAAATAACAATTATATTAAACAAAAAACTTGAAATGAAATAATAGTGAAATAAAATACAAGTGTATTTCAGAGCATTGGTTTGCAATTGATAATTTTAATAGTGAATATTTCACGAATTATAGAGTGATCACATCTTTTACTAGAGAAAACCATATTCGCGGAGGAGCTCTCATACTCGCAAAAAAATCAAGCCATAAATTTGCTGAAATTTCATGTATTAAAAACCTATCTATTGAATGTCACATTGAACTGTGCGCGACTAGTCTTAAAATTGGAGATGTAAAAATTTGCATAATCTCAGTCTATAGACCCCCAGATGGTGATATTCATACTTTTATTAAGTGTTTGACCCAGGCAGTTGACACAGCCTATAATCGAGCTGATTGTTTGATCTTATGTGGAGATCTCAATATTGACTTTCTGAAACAGGATAAAAACACCAAACTTCTGACCGATATTTTTGAATGTTATAATTTTAATAATTATTACTTGGGCCCTACTAGAATATTTACAAACAAAAATGATTACACTAGTTCTACATGCATTGACTATATGGTTACTACACTTCCTGTTGATGTTTGTTCGTGTAAAATAGTTCAACCCAATATAGCTGACCATTTGGGTCATTTATTATCGTTCATTATAGGCAGTGATCCCAATAAATTTAGGGAAATGGCTAATGCATCTATAAGTAAACGTCAGTTGCACCCTGAAAACATCAATGAATTCAGAACAAGACTAGGCTCAATTGATTGGACCTCACTATATTTCACTGATATGAATTGTGGATTTTCTTATTTTTCTGAACAAATTTCCTGGTGTTATGATGTTTCTTGTCCTTTTAAAAGAACTAGGCCTAGGGAAAATAAATCAAACTTATGGATCTCAAATGATTCAGTCAAAGAGAGCAAAGCCTTAAGAGATTTGTTTTGGTTAATTTCCACTAACTGTAATGTGGACCATCAAGCTATGCAATTGTATAAACAAAAAATTAAAGAACACAAATTAAATATAAAAAAAGAAAAAAGTCACTATTACGATTCAAAAATCAGGAAATCCAGTAACAAAACTAAACAAGTTTGGAAAATAATAAATAATGAATTGGGAAATAAAAAAAGGGCACTTGGAAACAAACCTATTACTCTAAAAAATGAATTAAAGGAGGAAATTAACAATCCACAAGAAATTTCAAACCTTTTCGTTGAACATTTTTCATCTTCTGCCGAATTGCTCATCTCAGAGCACTTTGGTCAAAATGTATTACTTCCCTGTACCTATTCGAAGAATACTGTTAGTCAGTATCCCTTCGATACATCCCCATTCACAAAGACAGAAATTCTAGGTACTCTGGAAACAATGGCAAATAAAAACTCCGCAGGTACTGATGGTATCTCAATAGTTACTGTGAAAAAAATTGTAGACCTTATAATCGAGCCACTATTGTTTTTGATGAATCAGTCATTTTTTGTAGGTTGTTTTCCAAATGTATTTAAAACGGCTCTCATATTTCCTCTATATAAAAAAGGCGACAAAACTGAGGTAGACAACTACAGACAGATATCTTTACTTTGTTCCCTCTCTAAACTGTTTGAGAAAGTTGTTAGTAACAGAATTCTGAATTACATGGATCAAAATAATCTTTTTAGTAATAACCAATATGGCTTCAGGAAGAACAAATCAATTGAATCAGCTTCATACCATTTATTAAATTTCATTTATACACAGGTTGACTCGAATAAACTAGTTGTAACACTTTTTTTCGATTTGTCAAAAGCATTTGATACCATTTCTTCCGAATTTCTTATAATTAAACTTGCAGGCCTAGGTTTCCCAAATAATCTATTGAACTGGGTGAAATCATATATGGAAAACCGTAGTCTAATAGTTAGCTGCAATGGAATTTTATCAAGTCCCAAAGATGTAAAACTAGGAGTGCCTCAAGGTTCTGTCCTGGGACCATTGTTGTTCCTCAATTTCATAAATGACCTGTCTGAATTCTTTTCTGAGTGTCACATAACCATGTTTGCGGATGACACTGCAATTACTGTGGCCGACAAAAACGAAGTTGAGTTGTCAGACAAAATAAATAAAATAATAGATAAATTCAGTGCTTGGTGTCAACGTAACAAACTTATTCTGAATAAATCTAAATCTGTTTCAATGAAATCATTTATTAGGAAAAATTTCAGCAGTGACTCTTCCACAATAAATGGTATTCGATCTTCCAGCGAAGTCTTGTTTTTAGGAACGTCTTTAGACGAAAATTTGACCTGGAGCGGTCATATTCAGAAGGTCTGCAACAAACTCAATTCCGCATATTACTCAATCAAACAATTGAAACACACTCTAGATAATTTTGGATTGATGAATGTCTATTTTTCTATGGCTTATTCTCACATCAGCTTTAATATCATTTCTTGGGGATGTGCAAGGGAATTTCCACGAGTTTTTGTTGCTCAGAAAAGATTGCTGAGACTAATTTTTAATATAGATTTTCAAGATAGTTGTAGACCAATTTTCTTAAGAGAGGGCCTATTGACGGCACCTTCTTTATTTATCTTGAAGTGTGTCACTTTTGCCCGTAACAATATAACTGAATTTGTCACAAATGCGGATATACATGGTAGAGACACCCGTCATGGGAAACTGTTAAGAACCCCCTCACACAAAACGGCTCACTTTAGATGCTCCCCACTATTTAATACAACAAACTGTTATAATAACTTGCCGGCATCTATTAGGAAAATCGAGTCAGATAAACTTTTTAAAATTGAGGTGAAGAAACTTCTCTTACAGAAGTGTTACTACAGTCTTGAGGAATTCTTGCACGACACTTTTTCATGACATTTTGAGAGTATTTGCTAGAGCTTCTCCGATTTTTTTTAATACTTCTATGTTGTGAAAGTTTGTGGACGTGAACCATATTTATTGTTTTTGTATTGTTCAACTTCTCTAGTTTTATTTTTGTTTTTTAATTATGACTTAGCACATGTACTCAATGTACCAAAGTGTCAAATAAATAAATATATTCGAATTTTTTTATCCATTTCTGAAGACGGAGGCAGATTTTGGCCTTTGAAACATAAAAGATTGTAGAAGGTAACAAATAACCAAAAAAGGTCGATAAAAAATTTGTGTGAACTTGTTAATTATCTTGTAAAAAATAAGCATTGCCGTAAATAAATAATCTTGACAGACACAATGACATTGAGAGCCCCAATCAAGAACTTAAGCATTACCCTTATAGAAGTAAATCCGTTTCGTTGTAGTGGAATCCCAAATGAAAATACTTGTGTTATTTTTGGGAAAGTTTTTGGCTTTCTACTACTCCATCTTGATACAAAAAAAAATTATTTATTGTATAAATGAAAGGTATACCTGGAATAAGCTCAAGATGTGTATTCATCAAATCCTGTGTAAGATTCTCATCTCCCGAATCTCTGTCAAGGAATTCAACTTTTATATCGTCTTTATAAATAGTCAAGTCATCTTTGACATCATTTCCATTAGTATTACGCCCATTCTCCATATTTTCTTTGTTGATATCAGAATCATTCTCACTTGAACTCACGATCGTTCCTGTTTCAATATCATTTGCGGACAGGTCCTCGGAACGAAAATGTTTTCCCTCTGATTGCGGATTATGTACATAGTTATCAAGATTTTCACTGCATTCTTCGTTTAAATGATCGATATCGTCACAAATATTGGTAGACGTAAGTTTTTGGGCTTGTTGCTCATATATTTGCCGAGTTTCAAAATCTGTAAAAAAAATGAGAATTCCGTTATTACAAACATTTACAAAATATTTGTCAACACTCAAAACTCTGGGTTGTCTCCATTGAAACTGGAACATACTATAAATATACTACCTGCAAGAGGTTTCACATCTAGTGTAATATTTTCATCTGCTTCATTTTTTATAGTAAAGTCGATTTTCTTGTGCTCTTCATGAATGTTCGAGTCATCTCTGACATCTTCTTCAATATTCAAATCATGAATATTGGAATCATCATTAATGAAACTTTCAATAAGTACCGAGGTTGACAAATCTCTGGAAAATGATTCGTTTGGTGTACGAGTACTTTTCTGGTCGGCTTTCAAATTTTTCTCAGTTCTAAAAGAATCTGAATAGATTTTACACCGTAACGGCATTTCTTCCGAACTTTCTATCAACAGATTTTCTTTTGTAAGCACATTCATCTGGTTTGAAGCAAAGTTATTACTGCATTCTCCTGTCAAATGATTTCTTTCATTAAAAATATCAATTGTAGCCATTTCCATCGCTTTATCCTTGGATATTATTTCGTTGTCTTCGTAGCCTGGAAAAGAAAATCAGCTTCAATAAACTGGCCTTGATTCCCCAAAAATTGTTAAATCCTTTTTTTTACTTATGATACACTGTTTGGAATCTTTGGTGTAGTAATGGATATTACTGGAGTTTTTTCCCCAAACACCAAATCGTTATTTTTAACACCTCGACACGTGTTTCGATCACCAAGTGATCATCTTCAAAGAGGAAGATTAAAACTT
>WOGJ01042904.1:0-12531 GCA_015342185.1 Leptinotarsa juncta | reverse complement strand
ACGGATAGCAAACATACTCAAACAAAAACAGAAAATTATGTTATATAAGAGTTTAGTAGAGCCCCATCTGAGATATGGTATAATTGGTTGGAGTGGAGTGTCGAAAACTCATCTACATTCTCTTGAGGTTATGAAGAAAATATTTATCAGATGTATCCTACGGAAAGGTTACGATTACCCTAGCGATCTACTTTATTCAGAATCTGGAATATTTGATCCCAGACAGCTGTTTTTTATAAATATTACTGGTGTAAAGCATGAAAACAAAAAATAATTAACTACTTATCACCATAAATATACTACACGTCAGAATCATAGTATCGTCATACCATTAATGCTCAAAACTCTACAGTTTTCTTCCTGAAAATTTAAGATGCGAATCAAAAATCAAAAACAAAATCAAAAAATTTATGACAAAGATCAAATTATTTGTCAAGAATATATCACGAGCAGAGATACATAGGCTAATACACTTACTTCCACGATTGTGGATATATATTGTGCATTAATTTATTTGTAGTCTGGAACCCTAATGATTAAAATCTCAATATTCATTGATTATTTAATTTATTTATATTATATCCAAATGTGTCCAGTTCAAAATGTTTTTATCCATACTTAGTACCCATTCAATAGATCAGTTTAATTTTAATCCTTCATATTCTGTTCAAATATGTCCAGTTTAAACTTATATTCTCATGTATATCTAGTACTTACTCTAATAGATTGATTGGTTTTACTTATATTCTCTTCAAATATACCTACTTTAAATTTATGTCTTATGTATGAATCTCATTCAATGTCAGATTCAGTATTCTCATTCCTTACACACAGGCAGATCATTTTCCTCGTAAGATGAATTTTATTTATTCACTATATATGTACATATACATGTACATATATATATGTACATGTATATTCACTGTAAACAATCTTAAGAAAATAAATAAATACATATTACATTACATTACATTACTTATTAGTGCCATATGCGTACTGCATTCAAATCATTCACTACCAACAAATAGAATAAATGAATATACAAAATTCATATTTGAAAAATCTCATTCACAACAAATAAAATAACAAATCAATTACAACAAATATGGAAATATGTCCAGTAATAACCAAGACATTCTCCATCAAACAAGTTTTCAGTTGAAGGGGTTTGAGAAAACATTTTTTGAAGGCGATATAAATAGATATTCCTTTGAATTATAACGTCAACAGATATACTCCACCAATCAATAGGACCGACTGGTTTTTTTCCCTAGGAAGCAAATACTACATGATTTTCTGTTGGGAGTTTAAAGGCCACGGTAGTATTAGTCATAGTGAAGCGTTCGAAACTGTCAACATTAAATATGAATGAAAAAACAATTGTTATGAATTTTTATATTCCTTTGAGAATACAATATCCTCCCGAAATAAATAGTAAGTAGGAAGTAATGCAAAAATGCGCGAGTATGACTGGTGTCAATACATCGACAATTTTTAGATTTCTTAAGGAACTCAAGGAAAACAACTGCTTTTTTGAGCCAAAAGTATCCACTGGCAGAAAGAAGAAGATATAAAGAAGAAGAAAGAAGATATAAGAAGAACTAGATTATGGAAGATAGGTATTACAAGAGCTAAACTACAATTTTGAAAAACAAAATAGAAAGATCATGTTAATAGAAAAATCAGAGATTGTAGAATGGAGAAGAAACTATTTGAGAGAAATAAAGAAAGCCAGATTATTTGAATGAAACAGGGGTCGATGAGGGTCATACCGTCCGAAGGTGTGGCAAGACCAGAATATCAAAACCCCGAAGTATGTCTCCCAGTACAGCCATACTTTTCTACCTCTTGCAAATAGCTTCAAAGTCGAAGCCAAAACGTGAACAATGCAAAATTTTGTGCGGGGTTCAACCCGAAATTCAGATGTTCAAATTCCCTAACCGCGGAAATCTATTCAATTTATATACTTTTCTGGTGGCGTTTCGAAGACTTTATCTATCTATATATTTCACATTGTAAGCGGACGATATGTCCATACTCATCTCCGAACAATCTACTTATTCTCTAGAAAAAAGATGTAATGAAGTCTTTTGATTTCTATGACTGGTTCTGCATGAATTCATTGCATCTAAATGCAAAAAAACGCAGTCAATATATTTTCATGAAAGGCAAAAACAAGTAAACCTACTATTCATGTAAATATCATTAATAAAGTTTTGAAAAATATATCAAGTGTAAGGTTTCTGGGCCTGTACATTGACTGGAGGAGACACTGTGACTCAGTAATTGCGAACTTAACTCTGTACATATTTGCAGTATATGGTTTTGTATTTTTGTAATTTAAACTTCCGGCCGAAATTAAATCATGTGTAACTTCTAAAAAATTCAAACAATGTCTTAGGAAGTACCAAATTTTCAATCGAAAATTCTCGCATCAAACTATCAACTTTTTTCAAAAAGTCGGTGTGCTTTTTGTTCGTTGAAATCTCTACTTTCTGATGATGTGAAAAAATATACATTACTAAAATAAATGTTCTCAGAAAATACAAAAAATGGAAAAAACCCAAATTCGATTTTTTTTTAATCGCGTACAATTTTGAGCTATTTATTAAAATTTACACTTTAATTACTAAAAAATCGTAAGACTTCATGTTACATTGATACAAATCAGTCAATGAAGTTAATATTCAATAAGACATCTACAATATTTTGAGAAAGTTGTAGAATATTCTTTAAATAATATTTGTTAATGTATTTATTGCTATTTTACTCAATCTTAATAACTACCATATATCTATAATTACTATATGCGATTCAAATCATTACAATCATGAACTATTTCAGAAAATAATAAAACTTAAATTACTCAACGACTACTTTTCCAACACTCTTTAGATGATATCTCCATGCGAATGAACGTCATGTACTATTCTAGCGATGAAAGTGATAATGTAGAGAGATTAAACAGAGGTCTGTACCCTGTTTTTACACCTCGTTTAGCATATCTAGGCATTACACTAAATTTATTTGTATTTTTAAGTACCCTTTTGATGGTAAGTATAATAGTTCATTATTGGGGTGGTTATGATGTATTTGCATGACAATAAGCTGTAATTTGAAAGAATAACAATTTTTATGAAACAGGTGTTTCGGAGTGATAATATCTCCTTAACATGTACTTACATTCTCAGATATTTCTTGATATGACATTTGATATTTGTTTCTTTAGATCAATATGGTCGGTGTGCTCGGCCAGATATTTAATAAAATACGTTCTCTATGAATAGATGAATTAAAACCTAAAAATGTTTGAACCACAATCCAATTCACAGCTGTTTAGAATGCTGACGATTTATAATAGACTCGGTTTGAGTTTTAACTCTTCTGTACCTGAATACTCAAGGATCTTGTTGGGACTAGAATTCAATAGAGTATGGTTCTAAAATTCTGTTTTATCGAAAATATGACTGACTTTGACCTAATATTAGGATCAACATGCCATTCGATTTGAAATGTCGTCTACAAATAAAAGGTAAAATGGAACTTCTGGCGTGAAAAAAACCAAAACAAGCACTTTTCCCAATTACCAAAAATATAATACTTTTCTAGACGCGCGTTTCACCAATCTAGTTGGCGTCTTCAGAAGGTGAAGGTGATTGGGAAAGTGCTTGTTTTGGCTTTTAAAAACTCTATATCAAATATGAGAGAAGGATCGACAAAAATCGCAAAAGTTATAAACAATGAAGTGGACAATATTTATATTTTTGATTTCGGTTTGAAGTTGGACTTGAAATGTGTAGTAGCGTTTCCATGCGCATTGACCTTATCGGATTTTCGAACAAAAACTTTTCACAGATTAGATATAAATATTGAAGAGAAAAATTGATTATTCAGACTAACAAATAAACAATAATAGATTGAAAACCACTGCATTTTTACAGTTAACTATGCTTTTGTTAATTGATTACATATTGGTATTTGAGGTTTAACATAAAAACCCAGATGATCTTTAATTGAAAACCTTTGATTTTTCTTCACCTCTTGAAGCCCTTGTTTGAAGATACAGATTCGTATTTATTTCCAAGGCCTTATAGAAAAATGCTGTGAAGCAATATTTTTTTAAATGAATATTGTATATAATATAATATATTAATTTTATTCATTGATATTTTTTTAAATAAATATTGTATATATAATACATCGATAAAAGTTACATGATGCTTTTTTTATTTTTAAATCAAATTGTTTGAACGATTGTTATAAAGAAATGCATTGTTTTGAAGATTCTCAAAAGACATAAAAATAATGATTTTCAAAAATAATCGTTCCTTAACATTTCAATTGCCAAAAAATGAATTCATTGATGAACCATTTTTTAATGGTTGATATTTATATTTGTTGAGAAATTATCATTTATAGAGTTCTTTCATATTACTGAAAGTTTTTCATTTTTCCATTTGTTCATTTGATAAACGATTTGTTATTAACGAATACATTTTGCGTTATATTTTTTCAATACTATAAAAATATTGAAAACAGTCATGTATCATTTTCATGGGAAAAAATTTGTAAAACAACTGAAAAACTGAATCGTAAGGCATTAATTGAATCAGTACTGTATTTGCATGAAAAATTTGTCTAAAGGGTGGGGATGCAGAAAGATTGAACTTTCATAAACGTCTCTCATTGCAAATGAAAAAGACAAATCTAAGTACATGAAATTATTTAAAATTATATAAAATCTTGCAGATGAAAATATTTTTTGTTGTGGAAAAAATAGCGTGGAAAATATTTTTTTTAATCAGTGAACAAATAAAATATGCATAAATAAAAAAGGTTATTCAATATCTACATTTGACTACAAAAAATGTAATAATTTCGAAATGCATTTTTTTTCTAGCAATGAAAAAATTTTTCGGCAAACATTTGATTACAACATATTCCAAACAATAGAAATAGAGAATATAGAAAATGATTATTGTGCAGCTTGTAGCTCCAAGAAAACAAATTTTAATTGCTTCATTTGGTTTGCTTACTGATTATGGATTATTCATATACCTGAATATTACCCATTTTTGTTCTTAATTGATACTCATATTTACTTGGCGATATTTTTTTCAATTACTTGTCCAAGCATAACTCTTACTTCTATTTGAATTTATTTTTTTTGTTGTTAAATTTGGTTTCACTAAATTTCATGCTCTTTGAGGATATTTTCTCAGATTTAAAACATTTTGAATAGTGGTTGAAATATTTACTGAAAACAAACCACTTTTTTCTTTAATAATTTATATATTTTGCAAATTTTGATTGCCACTCAAATCAACAAATAAAAGATTATCGACATAAAATTTTGTATTTCGGTTAAATTCTTTGTTTTCAAAAATATTCAACAGTGTCGGAAACAAATCTCTTCCTCACTAACGACGGTTCAAATATTTTTATCATTCGTATGCCAGAAATGATTTATCCTTCCTCAAAACTGAAGTTACTTCAATCTCATTTTTTTTTAAGTTGGTGTCATCAGAATATGACCTAAATTGTTAAATAATAAGTTATTCAGGTACAGTGCAACAGTAGTTATGTATAAATAGCAATCAAAAGAGAATGAGCAAAGTACAGCCTGTCAAATATAGGAAGAGACTTGAGAATTTCTAGATTTCACAAGCTCTAGTGGCTAATTAGAACCGATAATTGAGAAAACAAAAAATTTCACATTGGAGAGGGGAACAATCATGGACGAGTCAATGTTTCTTGCTGTTTTTTTTGGTATTCAACTCTTCACTATCTGACCAATAAATGAAGCTAAATCGATAAAGAATCTGTTGAAGTGCAATGAAGGGCCAACTGCGTAAATACATTTTGATGGAAAAATTCTTGAAACAAAAAATTACTCAGTATTCAAATACGTCAAAAATTTTTAGTTTGCCCTTTGTTAAAATTCACCAGATACTCAATTCATTTACTTTTGTTGATTTTTCAGATTGTGGAGCGAGAAATCATAAACTTTTCTAGATTAAAAATTAGGATCTGTCAAAATGAACACATATGTGTACTCACCTGTAATGATGATCTATATGAGCCTTCTCTATCCTTTTATCTTTTGCTCTTCTGTTCTGGAACCATATTTTGATTTGGGTTTCAGAAAGCCTTAAAGATTCCGCTAGTTCGCATCTTCGTCCTCTGCTAATGTATTCTGATCGCTGATACTCTATTTCTAGTCTCAGAGTCTGCTCGCTACTGAAAGTTGTTCTTTGTCTCCTTGGTCTTCCTTCCTTTCGGCGCCTTCTTGCCACTAAAACGAAATATAAAAAATCACAATGATTTGGTTCATTTATTTAAAAAATTACAAAACGATTGTTCATCATCATATACAAATCTGATTTTTCGCTCAGGTTTCGATTTCAAATGAATGCCACAACTTCAGTATCAATCATACAATTTGTTGTGAAATTATTCAACCGATGACAACTGTCTAATTTATTCATTGAGTCGGTAAAATCGTATTTTTGATTGAGTAAACTGTATTGTTCATCACTCAAATGGAAAATCATTTTTACAGATTGTGCAAATCAGACTGTTGCAGAGTGCTTACCAAGCCCAAAACTCTGCTCAGAAATTAGAAAGGAATCAACGAATCTGAACTCGATGTCCGACTCATCATCGAACTCCGTGAAATATATACAGGGCATTCCAACGAAAACTTAACCCACACCCTGTAAGTCAGAAACGGACGTGTAATCAAAAATTTCAAAAACTACGTCAATATATTTTTATTTCTAGGGGGACTAAAATGGGGTTTACATTATATCACTTTTGAGGTACATCCAAAGTGAATCACTCAGAGTGAAATCATCCAAGGTGATCATCCTCGTTTACATATTTTCTACAGTTTGCTGGTTTCACCTCTCGTGCACAGTGTTCGTGTCTGTGAAAAGTGATGTCTCGTTCAAGAAGAAATCAAAAAATTATACGCAGAGGCATTGCCTTAATTTCACGTGGACTGCTGCATGAATTGAATGCTATTATATCACGTAAACATGTTCAAAGACGTTGGTGGGTGAAGCCATGGGTTTCAAGGAGGACAAATCTGGGAGCTTCGTCAACCCTGTTAAGAGAATGGGCAGAGGAAAATCCTGAGGTGTATAGAAATCATTTAAGAATGAACGAGGAGCAATTCGCATATCTTCTAGACAAAGTAACTCCGTTGATAAGAAAAAAAGATACTTGGTTCCGAGCAGCTTTAAGCCCTAAAATAAAACTGCAAATGACGCTACGATATCTAGCGACTGGAGATAATATAGGTACCTTAAGTGCACTGTACAGAATTCCAAGAAGCACATTTTCACGGTTTTTGCCTGAGGTATGCAGGGCTATATACAACTGTTTGGCAGATTTTATAATGGTAAGTAGAAATTTAATATCTTGTAGTTTAATTCATTCATAGGTTAACATAATAAAAAGTTGAATGAATGAATGAAACACATACTTTATTTACATGAAATAGATGGGGTACAAAAAAAGAAAAAGATGAACATTACTTAAAAAAAAACAATAATTGAACTTTAAAACAGTAGGAGAAAAAGTATTTAATACCAGCAATAGCAAAAGCTGTCTGCCGGTAGAATAAAAAGTTTATAGTATACAAACTTTCAAGTAATTTCAAAAATATGTTTTATTTCTATAAAATAACGTAAGATAATTTATTATAAAGCCATTAAATCATCAACTATTATTCCCGCTGAAGAAATGGCATCGGACAAAACATCACTGTTTTCATAATCGGCATCTTTTTCGGTAGATTGGTAGTAATGGTTTTGTGACTGCCGTGAATGTGTGCTGCTTTGCGTTGATGACATCGCAGAGTACCGGCCTGAAGTTGCTATCGACTGTTGATAATCAGCAGGTGACCTGGACGACATGGATGAGAGAGACTGAGGGTGTGATGTGAGTTGGAAGAGTCGTTCTTCTGTCATCACTTTCTGTAGCTGTCCTTGACAGATAAGAGCCGTATCTAAGGGCATTTTTTTCAACTGTATAGCAAGGCTGTCACAAAACACGTTGAATTCGTTCAGATCCTGCTTATTTTCTTCCGATAGTGTCTTCAATTGTTTTATTGCGTCCTGAACCCCTGAAACGGTAGTACTGAGGGAACGTTTACTCCCCTTTGTGTTTTTTGAAGTATTCCTAATTTCCGCCGAAGACGTTGCAATCATATTTGGAGATGTTGCCTCAGTGTCCTGAATGTGTGCTGTTTGCTCAGTTTCCTGTTCACGTTGTCCCAAATGTTGGCTATCATCGGTTGCTTTTCCAGAAATGCCCTTTATCGTCGATTCTAACTCCTGAAACAAAGAACATGAAATTACATGAAATCAATCATTCCCGAAAGCAATTGAAAGTTGACACAAATACAAAGCTCTAAAAATAGAATAATGTACACTGTCTAATAATTATTGCTTGTTACAGGTAAAATAGAATAATGTACACTGTCTAATAATTATTGCTTGTGACAGGTGCCTAACACAGTTGAAAGCTGGGAAAATGTGATGCGAGACTACGAAACTTTGTGGAATTTCCCAAATGTGTGTGGGGCTATGGACGGTAAGCACGTCACCATCAGGTGCCCTCCAAAAACTGGTTCACAGTATTTTAATTACAAGAAAGATTTCAGTACGATACTATTCGCAATTGTTGATGCCAATTACAATTTCATATACATCGATGTGGGAACCAATGGAAGAGTAAATGACGCTGCAGTATTTGCGAAATCAACTTTTAATGAGGCCTTGCAAAATAATTCACTGAATATACCGGAACAAGGAATTTTCGTCACTGACGATGCCTTCCCATTGAGAACCAATATTTTAAAACCATATTCCAGATGTGGTCCGCTAACGGAAAAACAAAAAATATTCAATTACAGACTTTCAAGGGCCCGTCGCGTTGTGGAAAACACATTCGGCATACTTGTGTCGAAATTTAGAATCTTTGAGAAACCTATTCCACTCTCCATACAAACAACGGAACAAGTGGTGAAAACTACATGCGCTCTTCACAACTGGTTGCGAAAGACTTCAACTCCCATACACCCATACATCCCGAGAGATATGCTGGATATTGAAAACTGGGAAGAAGGAAGGGTTCAACCAGGTACCGCTACCCAACATCCACACAGTGGTCTTGAGGAAATATCCCACGGTGCTTCAAATAACTACAGCAGGGCAGCAGGAGAAGTACGAAATTATTATGCTGAATGTTTTGTCACAACACACATTGTACCATGGCAATTGAAAATGATTTAGTAATCAACAAATTAAAAAAAATAAATAAACATCTTATTTTTGGCTTTGAAATTGATTTGTCATTTGGTTTGTGAATTTTTATTAGCAAAAATTAATCATACATCATTTTGAGAAAAAGAAATAATTACGTAAGTATATGTATTTGAGAGTACTCACCTTCAAGTTTGAAGAACTGGCTTTTGGAGTGCATATGTTGCGTAGAAACACGTTTGCAAGTTTAAACCAGAATAGTCGGGGCTCATAAACGTCATCAGCACTAGCTCCACTTCTTTCTGAATTTTTTATCTTGCAAAGTTCTGCCCCATAACGTGTTCTAATAGTTTTTATTTTTGCCTTGATGTCGAGTACAGTTAATCCAGGCAAATTTAAATCGGCCAGCATTGAGGAGTATGCTTTTTCCCGTAGGTTAGTTTTGCTGTAATCACTACATTTATTATTCCACAAGCACTCATACCGCTGGTAAGTTTCTAGAAATAGTTCCATGTGTTTATCTTGCCACTTGAATGACATTACCACGATGATAGGTATGCACAATATTTAAATCAAATAAAACTACCAAAACCCAAAACAATCGACTGGCGTTTGTGAAGTGAACAAACGTAATAAACAAAGTGTTTACATTTGTCATTGGGCCCTCACTCTCGATGAGTCATCGCTTCGAGGAACGACTCTTTCATCAAAAGTTGGTCGGGGGTCGAAATATTTCATCCTTCATCTTAAGTGTACACTTTGGATGAAATCACAATGAAAGGCAATTTACACTTGTCACTTTCGATGATTCCTCCAAGATGATCATCAAAAGTGACAAATGTAAATGGGCCTTTTTATAGTTGAACTTCACTGTTTAGGAACTCTTCCATTTGATGAACTACGTTCATGTGGAATAAACTTCCTGAGAACGTTTTTCCAAATGGCTTTAATCTCCAGCGATTCGAATCCAATGTGAATCGCTACTTTCCCACAGTCATCGCTCTTAGAACGCGTCCGGGATTTTTCTGTAGAAGGTACTTGTGTTTTGTTCTTGAAATTAAAAAAACAGTAGATCGCCAATGATAGTTACTTTTCCATTATGTTCGTTTTTTATAATGTTATTTGATCTGATCTTGATATGAACTCACAAACTTTCTATTTTGGGAATATGCTTACTAGTTCTCTTTAGTGTTTTGAGACTATTAAAATGCGCAGCTCTGGGTAAATGAACATCCATAGAACTGGTCGAATCAACTCACAAACTCGTTAAAGGCATTGCGTAAGTCTTTGTTTAACAGTTGTAAAAAAACTTTCCGCATTTATATTCCCCTATATACAAAAATTATTCAAAATTATTTGACAATTGAGATTTTTTCATTGGATAAGATTTTTTTCTGAGAGCAATATTTATTAGTGCCCTAGTTTCATAGATTTTATTCATTCTACCACAAATTATTTTATCAGAAAGATCTGTATGTCTTTCATATCACCTGGCATTTCTATCATCATCTTTCCTATGAATTATAATCAAATTTTTTTCTCACAGTTGATTCTCCAGTTATGACACGTTATAATTGAAGAAGTGGGTTGGAATCGGCTGATAAATTTAAATTACACACAGGTGTTTCCAGTCCAAGCAAATCACACTAGGTATAAATGAATTAATATAGAGATTTTCACAATCCATCACCGTATCTTTTTTGTTTTTCTGTATTACTTTTCTCATTATGGTAGTCAATTTGGATTGCCTTTTTTATTCATTTGTGTATGCGGAAGTTCAGATAATGGAGTTATAAATTCCAAGAAATAATGATTACAAATTCAATCCATAATCATAAATTGTCCGGTAGACACAAAGGAAAATTTAATGATTGCCAATGAAATTCGCACCAGTTTATAACACAAAATTGCATAATCTTTCAATTATGGCGAAACTTATTGGATTCATGAAATATTCACATATTTCTGATATTATTCATACATATAAAGTACGAATTTCATATGGTAAAATATGCAGCAGGTTGTTATTAACACTGGAGTACCTGCTGCCTGTCACTAGTTAGCAATTAATAACGATAAATAACAATAAACTATCGACAACAGAATTAATATAGCTAAACTGTTTCCGAGATCCATTTAAGGCTCTGTAATCGCCTCGTTCCTTATTGGCAGTACATCTTCAATTCTCGTTTGTTCTTGCTATTACTACAACCACAAGATATATAGTGACTAGTTATAGTTTTTGTCAGTCCATTTGAATATTCTAGGCAAGGCCTAATGATACTGGTAGAAACTACTCCAGGAATTTCATCAAATGTATAGAGATTTAAGATAATCAATACCATCAACGTCCGAACATAACTCTAAGCTATTACAAAGAATACCGACTACGAGACGAAGACTCTGATCACATTTCTGGTCGAGAAAAATGACTTACTGAAATGAGCAGGTGGTAGTGATTCCAAGTTTGAGCCCCACTTGTTAGACGAGGAAACATTGGTTCAGTGTCATAAATAAGTGATGAAAAAGAATTGGTATTGATGAGCTATTTTATGTGCTTAGTTGTATCCTGAAATGATCAATCAAGTAAGTGCTTCACATAACTTAATACTAACTAATGAAAAGGACATAACAAATGAATTTGACTCTTTTTCTCAGATATTGGCTTGATGTTATCCAAAAAATTTAAAACCAAACTGAAACCTCCTCCAAGAGAAGAAAAAGAAATAAATCATATTGTCTTCGAAAATTAATTTACCAAAAATTCAATGAATATTTCTGTATCAATAAACATAATAGAAAAAGTTTTGCCGGAGTACCTGAAAAAATATATTCTTGAATCAATTGCTCTCATAAATTTGTTGGGAACAATATATGAAAATAAATTACGATTAATATCAAGATCTTCAGATGATGTGGTACTACTATAGGTTTTTCTAGGGTTTCCTGCAGCTGAAAAAGCAAATGCACCACTGAAATCAATGAAGTCGCGTCAGTTAATTTTTATTGTTCCATAATTTCATGATTTGTATTATTATCCTCTTCAATATATTATTGTTGTTCATATATAATCATGTCTGACTTTTACTATAACCTCAAGTTAGTAAGTAGAGTTTTTACCTACCTGTTTTACAATTTTGTTGCCATGTTTAAAATTTCTTGTAGATGTCTTGATAAAGGGAATAAACATTCTCGAACGTTCGACCATATAACAAAGAGTATTCTTTAAACAACAGTCCAGTAATTTTGACCACATCCC
>WOGJ01042833.1:0-10591 GCA_015342185.1 Leptinotarsa juncta | reverse complement strand
AAAAGCAAATGCGCCACTGGAATCAATGAAGTCGCCCCGGAGCGCCAATTGATTTTTATTGTTGTTTTTATTTTATTTTTATCGTTGTTTTATGCATAATAATGAACAATCAGTCAATCGAATGGAATCTGAACCACATTTTCAGTGAATGGTCCAATCATCTTAGTCAAAAGTATCTTGGAATTTGAGATATCCAGCTATATAAACTGTAATTTAAATCAGTCCCTTGATAATTTTTCAATTTTAGGAATTGATTATAAGTGTTATTGTTAATAAGGAATTAAAATTATTAATAATTATGTATTTATCGATAATTAATGAACTTTATATGGCGTGGTTTTGACCAACCTAACCGCGCACTATCTCAAAAACGATTCAGCGCATGAAACAAATCTTGAAACAAAAGTTGTAGGGAATTTAATTCTCTACAATATCGATAATGAACACAAATAACGAAAAACTCATAGGAAACGAGATATTTGCAAAAAATATGCAAACAATCGATTTTTGCAACTTTTGGCGCTAGATTTTAATAGTCGCCCACTTCCTACTATATGTAGGTTTTGAAACAACTTTCAGGATATCAAAGTACAAGTTTATACGACTTTATAGCTAGGTATATCAATTTTCGAGGCTAAGTCACTAAAATAACTGGACTAGAAGGCGACATCAAAAATTGCGACATGAACCAGACTATTAAGCGAATTTCTGGTAGCCCCCCGAGGCCCGCATCATCAATAACTCTTCAGTGAAAGGTGCTACTTAAGATTTGAATATTTAACCCGATAATAAGACACTGCGGAGGGTATTTGCATAACGGACGACACCTGTCCGGAATTTATGTTACGCGAAGGGATGAAAACACCCCCCCATTAATCATGTTTGGGCGGGGAGCCCGTCAATCGAGCTGTGACTTACGTGACTTTCATCGGAATCAATGGGGTGGCACCAAATCGAAAGTCGCTCCTAATTCTAATTTGTTCTGCAGCGGTAGTTATATATTTATTATTTATTAAATTCGTTGACGAATTAGTTGACGAAGAGTTGATTGTATCGGTTGAATTCGAAACGAAGAAAAGGGTTGGTGGACAAGAATTGGAATATATTTCCCTTAAAATGTGAATAACTGAGATTCAGTAGGAGAAAAGGAACTTGTATTCGGAAACAAGTTCATATATCTTTCATTTACGCATGCTGCATAAAAAACGGAATACAATACATAATTTCAGAGAGCTCTTGCCGAAGAAAGAGAGATAGCTATACAAACGGGTAGTCGTTGGCAATTTCTTATTTCAAGACTCTTTGATGACATAGTAGTACTATCTATCGTTTGCCTTATCACATCGTTTATATGTTTTTATTGAAAAGTTTCTATGGTTTAATTACTTTTATAATACATGAATAGTTGGTTTCACAACTAATGCACTGTGGGCAAGTAGATTTTATATCGTAATTATGAAGAATTTGACCCCAAATAGACTCTGTCAGAGTTTTAGCACACAAGCTGCAATATTAACAATCCCTTATTGATAGGTTTAGTTTGTGAATTCATATCGGATTGACTACAGAAAATTCATTGCTGGAAGATGCAATTCACAAAACAGCTAACACATTGTTAAAGCCCAAATGCAACAGATGTCTTCACTTATAGTTTTCCTAACAGCACATGCCAAGAGTACGGTGATATATTGGGTTTCAAAGTACAAATTTCAATATCGGACTTCAATTTTAGTGATCTTGCAGCTCCTTGCAATAATAGTATTCTCAGCTCTCCAGCTATCTCAAATCGACTCGTATGAGGAGTCTTTTGTCATCAATATTCGAGTTCCTGTGTGATATGACGGCCGAAGAGGACATTCAATCCTAACTCTTCTCTCAATCCAGTGGATCCTGTTTCAACAAGTCAGTGTTCCTCTAAAATGCATCATTAGTATTTACCAACTTTTTCCAAAGAGCTAGTTTGGAAAAGGCAGCATTGAACTGCCTCCACGTTCACCTCATTTACCATTCCTTGATTCCCCTTGTAGGAAAACCTGAAACGTGAGATCTACGGAACAGATTCAGTGTTTCTAGAAGGTTAACATCAAAGAACTGTCAATGAGTGTCGTCAAATTTATATCTCTTATATTGGGGGGCTTAGATTTGCCAGTGCTGAAAACAGCCTACTCTAAAGTGATACCCGTTAATCCTCAGATCACCAAGTTGACACCTAGCTGACAAAACGTCTGTGGTTGTCAAAATGCATTCCAGTAAAATTTGATCCAGAATGAAAGGAGGGGCAGCATAGCATATTCTCAAGTGAAGAGATTCGGTTTCGGGAAGATTCATGTGTAATTCCAAAGCGGCAAAAACTTGCCATATTTGCAGACCCATTACTTTCTCCACCCCTCCGGTCTTCAATTAAGGAAAGTTTTGTCAGAAGGAATGGCTTGCTTAATATTTCAGACGGCCGTAGACTTTTTCATTAAAGTAAATTGAATTGTGTCCGGACGACGGCAGCGCATTCTTTTCCATAATGCATTGTTATTTTTCTCGGTGGCATTGTGGAAGGCGTTATCTCTATCTGCGATGGTAATCGTCATATTTTAGTCACAATGGTGAGGCGAGCTTCACGCGGAGAGCAGTGGCTGGTCCGCGTTATCGCCGGATCTGCTTGCTCGAAATACGTTTTTAAAATTAACTCTGCGAGTAGGCATCGCGCTCAATGGCTCCCTTCATAGGCTAATGAGTTCTGGACGATTACCGGGCGGGATCCATCCCATTTGTTAGCTGAGTTAGCGACACTGAATAAACGGTTTTGTGCGACGTGAGTGGTTTTCTCGGAAGCGGTGACTCGATTTTTCGTGTTAGTCCTGTGAATATAGTTTTGAGTTGCAAACGATTTGAAAATTGTTCTTTGGAGGATACTTGTAGCTGGTGTTTTCAGATAGGACGTTGATGTATAATAGAAAAGGGGTGGAATCCTAGAATAAACCATCACACTACTTATGGGAAACTGTTTTTGAGCAAAGAAAGCTGTAGAGATAAGGACTAAAATATCTCGCTAATCATCAAAGTACAATAAACAATTATTACAAAAATAGCAGTCCGGATGATTATTCAGTTGAAAAACTAATTCATTTACAATAGTAAATACATTGTCACATTATAAATAAAATTATACCAATAAGAAAAAATACAAACAATCTGATTAAAAATAAATTATAAATAAAAAGTTACATAAGAAAGTCATACATAGAAATATACTATATTTCCATTAAGAAATTCTTCAATCGTCTTTTGAATATATTTATCGAACCACTATCTTTAATTCAGTTCAGTTCATTCGGTATGACAAAAATTTTTTGGGCTTTGAGGATAGAGAAGGATTACTTCAGAAACCTAAACGATCTTGAAGGAAGCAGAATCTATACATTACTCAGAAAACTGTTTTGAAGATTATTTAATAAGAAAAATCTATGGAGAATCTATGTTATTCAAGTTATCTTATCTCATAAACGCGAAACAATGAAATATTTTACTTTTCCATAGTTATTTTCGAAATCAAATCTACTATTCCTCAATTATTTCTACGGATAGTAGTGTAATACCGAAAAACTCGTTATTCTTCGATTGAAACAAACTGACCTTACATAAAATAGTATCATTCTCTCACTCTCTATCTCCCCCTCACTCATTCTCTCCACCTCCACCGCCCAAAATTTTCAACTTCGGTCATCTCAAGTAACTTTTCCAATAAAACCCTCACGAAACATTTTTCAATTTATCTCTCTCCTTGACAGAAAAAAAGCCTTTCATCGATGAAACTGTCAAAAGGAAGAGTTATTATAAAAATTTGTATCGATTCAAAACCAGTTGCACTGAATTCCCAACTCAACTGGACTATTTTTTCTCTTTCCACGTGCTAATATGTCAATTTTTCATATTAAATATCATTGACACTGTTAGTGGCCCACTTTGAAATGACGGTTTAATATCTGACCGTGCTGATTGTATCTTAGACCATGAGAAATGGTTTTTAATTTCGAAACAATGACAAGAAGTGATAGCTTGTTCGTGAAAAGTAATTCCTGAATATTTTTTCAACAATTCGGGGCGTACATTCATCATTAATCCATGCTTAATTCATTGTTATATACGAATCTAATTAGCGATTCGATATAATAATTGTACAGTCGCCAAGGTGAACAGTCTATTGTCGATGGATTTTCCTTTGATTGAATCTTTTATTCCAGTATTTATCGATACGTTCTTTGTTGTGCCAAAAAACAGGTTGGTAACACAAATAATAGTAAAATATTGTCAATATCATTATAATTTTCATAATGGGTTTAATAATTAATGTTGCGTTTTCCTTTGATTTCCTTCTTAAATCGGGAGGTAGTAGAAAAAATTTTAATATCACTGAGAAGGTCTAGGATTCTTTCTCAACGAATTTTCTAGACAAAGGTAGTAAAAACCATAGTAAACGGTGCTTGACAGAGATTTTTTCACGCACAGAAGTTTGATCAGCCGAAAACCATTGGAAAAACAAAGATTCAAGGGTAATTACAGATCTTTGATCAGCTGTAACTTCAGCAGATTGAAAGACTCTTGGCAGCTGAAGATAAAATGCCTGAGCATCAGAAGATATAAACATAGTCCTAGATTTCTGAATAGCTAGATATTCTGAGGTATTCCAAAGTTATTTCTGCCTGATGAAGGCGGAGAGCTTTGAGTAGCTTAAGTTGCTTGGACAACTAAAGTCCCTTCCGCCAAAAATCACTAAAGAGCCGAAAAACCCTTAAAACTAAAGATTATTGGTACCCAGAGATTCTGGAGCAAACAAATATTTTTGTATGATGGAACATTTTGAGCAACCAAAGAACATAAGACAATCAAGTGTTTCTTGAAGAGAGAAATTTGGAAACAAAAGATTTCGTATAAGACAACCAAAGATCTTTGGAACCCCCAGTCAAACATAATGGGTAACTACAGATTTTGGATAGCTCGAACTGGATATCTTCAGTAGATCTGAAGACTCTTGGCAGCTGAAAATTCAAGAGCAGCTTAAGATGCCTAGACACCAGAAGATCCATAAACAGTCCTGCATTTCTAAACAACCGAATATTCTTTGGTATTCTGAAGTTATTTCTACCTGAAGAAGGCGGATAGCCTTGAGTACCTAAAGTTGCTTGGACAACTGAAGACCCATTAGCCAAAGATCACTGAAAACCAAAGATCCTTGGTACCCAGAGATTCTGAGCAGACGAATATTCTTGGATGACAGAACATTTTGAGCAATCAAAGAACATTAAACAACGAAGTGATACTTGAAACCACCAGAGATCCTAGGTCAGTCAAATATCATTAAGGTCCCTTATAAAACTTCTAGACGCCCGTTTAACCAACCAAATTGGCGTCCTGAAGACGTCAACCTAGAACTGTCAAAGACACTTGCATAAGCAGGTCTTTGAATATCTATAGATCCTTGGCAAGCAAATGGTTGAATATATACATTTCAGAGAGTGACATAAATAATATGACTTACCAGTCTTCTTTTTGGTTTGATTAGAGGTCTGTTCTGTCCGTTCATTTTGTAGTAGAGTCCACAAGCGTTACAGAGGTAGTGCCCAGTACCATCTCTTCTCCACAATGGTGTGCTGGTAGCTCCACAGTTGACACACTCTCTGCCCTCTGAGGAAACAAAGATAGAAACATATGTTAGCTCGGTCGGTGGCTAAGAATCGACTATCGATTGTTATTTTCCTGCAAGCTTCACAAAACATCAAACATGCAGTGATTAGCGTGCTCATATAGAATCAATTTGTCATTTATGCGGACAGGAATGAAATCAAGTTGTGCAATATTCATGATTGATCGTTAGTGGGGAAAAATTGGTGACTAAATATAGGAAGAAAAAAAATTACTGTTTTCATTGGTAGGCTCGGATTCTATAAACAGGAAATGTAATCGACTAGTATTCAGATGCAAATATTTCAGGCGTTTAATAGACACATTTGACGATACTTTCTTTCAATATTTTTGAGCTTTTCCGAGAGTACTTATTTTTAATATACAGATGCAGTCAAAGTTTATCTTCTTGTAGTTTTTGTGGCATTGTAGATATTTTTGGAAAATTTGCAAATCAGTATTTTGTGATTGAAATCATATACCGTAATGTAATAGTGACATTTGGAAGAGCTTTCGTTGAAACCACCGGTTTCATAATAAGATTCAGGGGTACTATCCTGTCATATCATTGCTAATAATATAAACGAAATTGTGCTTAGGATAGGACTGACTTTCTTGATGCAATGTCAAAACAATACTATTATACCCTATACCCAAGCCTTTCATTTTTATATACCAAACTTTTGTTACATTCTAAGAACATTCTAGTTTATTGATGAAAGGACGCATGCGCATGGTGAGGTATCAGGAATTGATTCCCTGATTTCTTTATAATATAGGTGTTATCTGACAAATATTAAGATCCGTATTTATTACTTTCATATCATAAATATAGTACTTTTTATCTTGTTTGTATTTGAAAAATTTAACTCTGTTGCTTCTTTAAAATTCTAGGTGAAAGAGATAGCTTACAATTTTTATTGACATCAATAAGTAATATAGGACTGGGATTTGCAAAAATTGAAACGTGTATGTTAGAAATATCAATTTTTATATCATCCAATGATGTTCTTTTACACCTTTTTAGCACTGAGGTCTCTAAAAAAAGTCGAAATCTTCAGAAAAAGTTGGTAATTCGGGAAAAAATGAGTATGACACTCATACAGCTTGAAAAATGATGATGATAAATAGATTTTTTATTCAGTTTATATGGAAATTAATTTATATAGATTAGGAGCAGCACGAAACAATATATGAATGAAGGGAAAGTACAAATTTTCACTGATAAGGGTGATATGAAACAGGTTTATCATGTTTTTGTTCAATTTTGATTTCGTGAGACTAGTTTTCTGATAAAGATTTGTAAAAGGCACTAGATAAAACTTTATTTGCGTTCTATTTCGTCCTGATTTTTCCAAAAGACGCATAACTGGATGATGAACTATCCTATTATGGCTGAGTCAAGCTTATATTATAGTCAAAAATGAATTGTATCTACAAAAAGAAGAAATGGATCTATCGAGCAGTTACTGAGATAATTTGAAAATCGTTTGTAATGAAATGCAAACGGTTTCTATGATAAAAAGTCAGCCAAAATGTAGATATCAAGAAGATATTAAACAATTATTTGTGACATTCAATGACTTATGGTGAAGGACTTATTCAGCATCATTTCGAGCTCAAAGCAGTCATCAATAATTTGTTTTTAAGTCTAATATGACTTTTCATTGGTGGTAAAAAATGTTATAGGTAGACAGTTGATGTTTACACCCTTACGGATGAGAATTGTATGCAAGCAAGTATTATACACAATGAATGGATGATGGACTTGAAAGCTTCTCAAATGTAGGAAGAGCTTTCTAAGTTTTCCAAGATTTGTCCTGGAACACTCTCATTCTATTCTGTTCCAGGACTTTGGGGCTGAGCTGAGACTTTGTACTTGAGTCATATTTATGTGACAGTTACATTTTCCGGATTTGCTGGCAGTCGTCTACAGGTCTGCCTCATCACCTTCCGTAGTATCTACCGCAGTTGTAGACGAAACACTGAGCATCAAAACTTGCAGATCACGGTCAACGAACCCAAAAAACAGTTTTGAAGCAGTTATTTTCGACTCTAAAAGTTACACCCTTTGATTGAAGTGTTGTCTTAAATGTTTCAGTAATGTAAGTAACATGTAATTCCAACGTAATTTGAAGCAGTGTTTACAAGAATCGCCTGAATTGTTCGCTACCGATTACAAAAGAGCGCGTACCTCATGTAAATGTTAATTTCCAATGTTTTCATTCCTGTCCAAGTTAAGTACAAGCGAACCTCGCTTCCTGCATTATCTCTAAATCACTTTGTCACAATAACTCCAGAACTAGAACTGAAAATCGTGTGTGGTCCTAGTGCTTGACGCCCGTTAATACCAATTAATTTTATTAATGGAGCTTAATTATGCTAAATCGTTTCGGAATAAAGTCAAATGTGACGTTAATCCGAGAGATAAAGAGAGACCAGACTTTCGATTGTTCGTTCGAGCACAATCATGCATCGGGTGACAGGAAAGGTAGGAGAGAACTTCGAAAAAATTGACATGCATATAACATTCACTATCGGGCGCTTCGTGTGTCAGCGGTATTCTGAGAAAATTCTAGACGTTTCGAAAGTCACCTGAGAAATTATGGATCGGTGATAACGTTCATAGATGTCATTTAAAAGGTTTAATCTATTGTGTTAGGATGTTCGTAATTCCCCTTCACGTAGACTGATCAATTGGTGATAGTGAGAGAGACAGAGAGAGAAATATTCTTTATTGTTTAAGAACAAAAGTTCTTATTGGCAAATCGTTTCCTATGTCAGTAGCTTAAAAAATAGACACATAGAAAAACACATATCAGTCAGAAGATAAACCTAAATAATTTTAAACGAGACATACAACAAAACATAAATTAGTCCGAAAATAATGAATAAAGGTACCTCATATCAAATGCTACAGCAGACCAGGGTAAATACAGTAACACAAGAAGACTTTATCATTGGAACTGAATACAATTTCGATTCTCCTTATCTCCGGTGATAGGTTATTATAGATTTCACAACCATATTTTCTGCCTGCCGAGTTCTATACTTAACGATAATAATAAGACGTTTATTAATCCGAATTCACAATTACATGACCAGTATGATAATACATATATTTTGTGATATACAGATTAATTGGCCTATTGTCAGCTTTTTGATACGAAATCAGATGCTGTTGAGCCCCAGAGGAAAAATGCATATACTGAAAGCGACAACTTTGGTCTTTGAGACATTGAAAGAAAGGTCATTTGACCTACACCATTTTCTAATTACGTTGACATCATTATGAATTAATTTATTTAAAGACTGTGAATTCGAATTATGCCACATTATGGTGGTTTCATCGGCATACACTGTAAAACGTCCAGATATTTTGACATTTAGCAAATCATTGATGTACACCAAAATGAAGAGCGGGCCTTGTATTGAGCCTTGAGGTTTCTATTCAATGAATCGATAAAAAGTTCCCAAATGCGTTATTAGGATATACCGAAAACCGCATCAGAGATTCTCCCGAAGAACAAATTGGATGGATGTACTCAAATGTTTGTAGTTTTATCAGACTTCAACGCCTTTCCCGAATTGAATAGTTCAAGTTAGCTAGGGAGGTTTTTGAAAAATTGTACCTTTCCGAGTCTCTTCAACTTTTCAGGGTGATTTTTTATTACACGTGAGCGAATTCTGAGATCCAGATTTATTCATTTTTCCAGCCCGTGAAAGGTTAAAAGCCCAAAGAAACATCAGGCAACAGAGACTCCTCTACAAAAATTGTCTCTTGATAAATACAGTTCAGACTTCCACTAGACCCTCAAACAAACTTACTTTCGATTCGATACGCCCTATTTACTGTCCCGTCGTTCGAATTTCGTATATGTTTGTATCTATTCTCTCGGCATAAGTTCAGTTTAAACTTCCGTTCTTCCCAACAGATTAACCGGCTAAACTGAAACGCAAACAATCGATTTCACCGATTCCTTCGCCTTGCCGCCCTAACCGCAAGTAAATGCCCGAAACCGATCAATTTCACAGAACATTGGTCTAGCTTTCAAGCATATTCGAACCGCAAACCCAAACGCTTTCATTAATCGCGACATATTTTTTCTGTCAGACGAGTAGGTTATGGGGTTGGGGTTATTTAAAAACTTTGAGGTTGGTACTAGTCGACGAGTTTGTTTTTCTATTGATTTCGTTCAGTGAGATGGAAATATAGAGCTGGATTTATAGATTGAGTAACGAAAATGTAAGACGTACCTTTACGCAAGCATTAACGCAAAATTTAAACTGTTTATTTCATATATCACGCACCTTAACCAAAACAACGAAATTTTCAATATTATTTCAGTTTTATATATGTTGATATCAATAAATGAATTGTTAAAATACTGAAAATATTATTTAGGAAGCAGTGATTGAAAAACTAGGTAAACTAACCTCAAAGTCATAAACTGACATGGAATTCGTAACTGTCAATTGTCAAATATTAGAGTTCCATGCTCTTAAGAAAAAGATGAAGCATACCTAATCATCTCTTTCCCCACAGACACGTTCGTAGAGACGTGTATCATTTTCATCTGCTAATTTATGTTTTCACTTACGTTCACGTTACGTTCACGTTACCTAATCTATAAATTCAGCATTACAATTCATTTGCCATCACCAGATGAAGGTGAATTACGTACCTCATTTTTATCTCCTCTGAGTGAGTAACAATATATTTTAACAAATGAGCTGTATTGTTCTTTTATGGTGTTGGTGTTCTACTCATCACAAATCAAGTCACACCACACCACCCGTCTTTTATCAATATAGGGTTAGATTTACAAATGTTTAATATTTTATCGGAGTTGCAAGTACGCTAATTTTTTCCCATTTGTTATTCTGGTGTATGTTCGAGTCGTTCTAGGGTATGAAA